>WUQG02396216.1:0-17732 GCA_011317285.2 Androctonus mauritanicus | reverse complement strand
GTAGTACCCTCTCTACGAACTACACAAGTTTCATTCATATCCGCGTTTCCCAACTCGCGGGGTCTCCTTGTAAGTAACATTATAAATTTTACATATGGATATACTGCTAATAAATAGCAGAGATATTTCCAAACAAAAACAAAGCAATTTACCTGAACATTTATTATCTGAAAAGACGGAAAGGGGATAATAATAAGAAAGAAGTATGCATGCCTTCCTTCATTAGCTCATCCATCAGCACATCTATATCATTTGTTCTCCCTCTCTTTCACCATCTCTCATTCTAAATCATATTCCAAAATATGTGGTTTCTCATACTTCAAATACATATCGCTTTTCAGACATCTCACCCATACAGTGCCGATATTCAGAATAATTAGCAATTGGTCCTGTTTATTTTTAAAAGAAAATTATCTGCTAACCAAACATAAAATGATATTTAAAATAAGCACGGTCTATTATAATGCTATTTTAGTAGCATATTATTATTGTTTAACATGTAGTTAAACAATAATAATGTGTTACTAAAATAATGAGCGAAAGAAATCATCATCGCGCATTTTAAAGTTGTGAGAGAAAGAAATCATTGCTTTATTTGGAAAAAATTTCAAATTACGGTATCGTAATTACACATGACTCGATGAATCGCGTCCATGATCTCTATAATAGTTTATTGCTGCTTTCATTTAATTTAAATCAATCACTCTCACTGTCCATACCAGGAGTTTTGAGGGTGAGGTTGATTCAAATCAATTTTCAGCACCATAGAGCTTCCATCTTTCTGAATATTGACATTATGAGGCCAAATACAAAATTTAACTATAAAAAGGGAAAACTATTTACTTTTTATTCTGAAAATGAATATCGGATTTGTATCTTTGTTTAAAGTTTAATATTAATGTTTCATCAATATGGAAAAGATCTAAATATTTTGTGTGAAACTTGAGGCCTATGATAACAAGAAACTTATTGTTTCTTCTGTAAGGGAGACTGGGGTCAATTGTAACAAAATGTACACTTTTAATGATAACAACTTCAATGTGCGAGTATAAAATTTCAAAATATATTTGAGGACTAGCTCCTTTCTCTTCAAGAACAGCTATTTATTCTGGCCAAATGAAAAATGTATTAGACAATATTTTACATTTTCAACATAATGTGTATTGTTACATTTGACCCCGTTCACGGGGGCAATTATAACAGTCATCGTAAATAATAGGTACTCTTTTCAACTAATTACTTAAATGCATTTATTAAACAAATTATGAAGCAAATTTAATACAAAAGAAAAAAATTGGTATATCTTTATTTATTCAAAACAAATCACTAATTTAAGGCCGATTGATCTAAGTATCAGTCTGACAAACAATCTGTCCTTTCGTACAACGAATATGTGTTCGTTTCTACACGTTACACATAGTACTCATTGTTTCCCGGGACGACTATTGTTGTAATTATCCAAACAGACAAGACAGAAAGATTCTTCTTCCGAATCTTCACTATTATTTTCCAAATTAGTCTGTTATTTACAGTTTTGTTTTCCATCTACCTTAGGATGTCTTTTCTTTCCGACATTCATTCTCTTTTTCGCTATTTCTTCCAGTGCCAGTTTTTTTGGAGTACTGGTTAAAATAGAGCTTTTTCCTCTCCTTCTTCCGGGAGCTTAGGTGTGTTGATGATATTTGCCTTAGGAGAAGGGCTCACTACTTCTGGAGAGAACGCAATTAAAATTTAACATATCATCAATGCATTTTTAACTTTAGGAAGAGAGAAAAAATATTTTGTACGGCGGGGTCAATTTAACATGTTACAATCGTCCCCACATACTGTGTTACAATTGACCCCACGTTACCATTTTAAATGAGATTCATTATAATTCAAAAATTACAGTACTCTTAAGAGTAGAGATTTAGGGGGGAAAACTGTACTAAACACAGTATCTTAAAATGCTAAAAATAAGTCTTAACAGCTTACTTGTTATCCACAGGAATAAAAACTACAGGACACAGCAATTTTACTTTCGAACACAATAAACACGTTTTCTCTCCTTATTGAAACATTCTTGAGGGGAAAAAGTCGTAGATCACTCCCCTTTATAAATGCACTGTGCTACACATTCTTACCATCTTTTGGCTGTTCTATGTGCTATAGTTTCTTCAGACTTTCAAATATTACAATTGTCCCGTGTTACAATTGACCTCAGTCTCCCCTATATTTTTCTTATGGAATTTCCACCAACAATTTTTGTACATTGGTGGAATTCTATCAAAAGAATAGATGAGATTATGTTAATTAAACCATAATATCACACTTCGGATTCTCCACATCCATTCTGTACCTGGCGGCATGCCGCCAGGTACAGAATAAATCAATAGCTGCAATTTGAATGGAAGAGCCTAGAAGAGCCGGTGGTGAGGTCAACCGAAAGGTTGAAATATGAGGTTCAACGGGCCGGGCCAGGATCCCTCTTAAAAAATTGAAGATGTGGGACCCGAATTCGAACTTGGATCCTCCAAGGTGGTATGCGAATGCATTATCACGCCGCCATCTGGTCGACTTCTATCAACAGAATCAATCTCGTTTACTGTTTGATGTTAATGCTAATTCTCATTACTTAGTTTAGGAAGCAAAGGACATCAAAGAACAAATTGAATACTTATTAAAATTTCCGATAAATACCAATCTTTTAATTTTAAATAAGGCAGCAAAACTACCTTTATTATTAAAAACAGAATGGAGATCATTGATTCTAATGTTAGGGACTCAAAACATTTTGACTTAAAATTGGCATGCCGAACAAACTGTTTGCCTCAGATTATAGATTCATGTGCTTCAAATTAATATGTATGATACCTAATCAAGCAACTTACAGAAATCCAAAGAAAATAATTCAGCTGAATGGCAGCAGGTAAAGCAATCGTTTATCATTTTGGAGAATTGAATTTCGGGTCCTATACCTGCAATTTTTCAAGACAGGTGCGGACCCATCAATTGCACTCAAACTTTCGATTTTCTCATTATGAATTTTGTCAGCCTGTAATGTCTCTAAATTGCAGCTATTGATTTATATCCCTCTATGATTTGGCAACGTAATTCAAACCAATCAAGCAACCCAAGAAAAACAAATTGACCTTCTTATAAAGAAGCCTTAAGCTCACTCTTGGAATATTCATAATAGGTCTTATTTGGTGATGGATATATTGATGACTGTTAACCAGATTCAATAAGCAATTCTTTCAACTTATGAATTCTAAATATTGGACATCAAATTGTCCGATTAAGGCTGTTTCTTGATAAAATAAGCAATTAGTAGTCTTAGACTTAAGAGGGATGTGATGTTTTTGACAAAATATATACTAAACATATATTTAGTATTATACGTAAAATATAATAAATGAATAGTATTATCTAACATAAGTTTGATAAAATAAATATTTACCATCTCCAATGAAAGATAACAATTCTAAGTACTATAAGAAATCTAATTTTCAATAAGAGTAGTCAATTTATAGGTTACAAAAATACATATTGAATTAAAGTATTAAATATATTATTTAACAATTTTGTTGAGTGAAGTTTATGGATAAGACTGGTTTTAAGCCGCATGATTTTTCTGTAAGAAAAAAACAGATTTTTCGGAATCTAATAAATACAGTAGTTCAAAGAAAATCCATTATGTAAAATGTTTTCATTAAGAAAAATTTCTAATTAATTTATTTTAATTGGATTATGGAAATTTTATCTTATAATCTAAAGAATGCTTCTTATATTATTTATTTATCAATTCCATTTCAACTTTATAGTTAATTTCAAAATTTTGGCAATATAAATTTTAAATTAAAATTAGAAAAAAATTCATAAATATTTAAATATATTTATATATTATATTCAATTATTTTGTTTATACAGTAATAAAAATTAAATATGCTAAGATATAAAATATGAACAAGGAAGAGATAAGGATATTTGCAGTCTTTTATCATAAATAAAAATTTATTAACTGTCACCATTCATAGTTATCTTGGTTTAATCCTGTTTTTAATTATCAACGCATCAAATCTAGAACAAATATAGAGTGTGAAGAAGATAATTAATAAATATAATCGTATATTACATGGTATGTATTTAAATTTTTATAGAAAATATTAAGTGATTATTCATAAAAATTTTGTTTGGGAAATGTAAATTATATATAGCACACTCTAGGAAATTGTTAGAAAATTTTAATGCTGTAAATCCGATCATAAAGTTTTCATAATTCTGAAAAGGAAGAACATAATGCAATAATGACATTAAAAAATGTAAAGATGAAAGATGTGTTGAAGATATTTTAATCTTTCTAATGAATTTTTATGAAACTAAAATTTTGGCAAATACAATAAAAATGGGAATTCTGTTTCCACACAATTATATTTAAAACTCATACAAATTATTCATATAAAAATTCTCTATTAAGGTTTAAGTTTAAGAATAAACTATTTAATATAAATTTTATTAGTTATAAATGAATAATTGATATATATAAAACTTAATAACCTTTAACATGTTATTTTTGTTATCATAAAATCTTTAGAAGGAAATAATGAAAATAATAGGAAACGATATATGGAATCACATTTCTTCCTTTATTGAGTTTTTTATTCTTTACTGAAGTATCATCTTCTATAATTTTTTGTTTTACTATAGTTTTAGCTATATTGGATTTTTTTAGCAAAGAAAATAATTGCTATGACATCTTATATAACTGATATCGTGTATCAATTTGGAAAACTTATTAACAATATAATTAAAAAGTTTTCCAAATCGATTATTTCCAATAAAATAATTAATTGCCAAATTAATTCGTAAAATTTAGTGAATAATAAAACAAGAAATATATAATGTATCATATATAAACATAATAAATCAAATACGGAAGTTATAAAACATTATAAACGAATAAAAAAACTGCGATGAAAATAGAAAAAATACTATTTTTTATTTTCTTAATATAATCCAATGTACTATACACATTTTTCAAATCCTGAAATAATAATATATTTTATATCTAATATTTATTTTATTAATTTCATAAAAATCTTATTTGATTACTTCAATTTGTTATCACCAAGAGCTCATAAACCAATCTGAAACAAAAACAGAATTGCAGATAAACATAATTAAGATTTATATGCCTAGTCTGTACGGCTCCAAAGATTGCAATTATTCCCAGTGCTTCCAGTATAAGATTATTAAAGAACTAAATTTTGTATAAATTTATTAAGAGTAAACTTAAAAGCAGAATTGATTGCAGATTAAATTTTATCAGCATTATAATTGTGTTTGATTTGTTCCGATGTAATTATTGTTAAAATATTCCAAGATTATTAATGTAAAAATGTTAATTCATAATTTACAATTCGAAATTAAATTTCATCAGAAACTATACACTATAAATTAATTTTTAAAAACTTAAGCATCACTTTGTTTGAATAATAAATCGAATTATAAAGTTTGTAATTTATTAAAATAACTCAGAATATTGAAAATTTTATTCTGAAAAGAAAGTACTGTACTAGTTAAAAATAAGAACATTTGTATAAAAGTAAAATATTATTTTTTTATTATAAAATGTTAAAAATTAAATGAAAGTATATGAAAAACTAAATCTGTTAAATTTATGATATGATATTTGAAAAATCTTTAATTTTTATATATTATTTTTTGATTATATGAAATATGAAGTATATTTAATTTTCTCATTCGGAGAATTTTTTTTTAAATATAATTTTATTTTCATTTATTCTTATCTTTTATATATAAATAAATGTATTTTCAAAAATATTCTAATTAATTTAACATAATGTCTTGGTTTCGTTAATAGATTTTGAATGTATAGGTTCCTTCCTGTAATATTCATATAAAAGGGAGTAATAAAGAGAAAATGCTAGAATTAAAATTCTGGCTGCTTTCTAAAGATTTATTGACAAAAATCAATAAATTTAAAGAGAATAAATTAAATAAACAAACATTTATTTAAAAAAAAATTATAAAATATTCATATTGTTAAATCAATTTTATATTTTTGAAAATTCTTATTTACAAATTTAATTATTATTTTAATTAATTATAATTAATAATTATTAATTAAAGATTAATTTTTATAATTAAAGAAAATTATTTTAGCTAAAATTTATAAAAATTGAGAAAGTTTTTATAATAAGTAAAAGATAAACAGGATTAAGAAAATCCTATTTATCTTCTGTCTATAAGAAAAACTGTTAAATTAATCAACTGAAATGAATTTGTTAATATATTGTATTTTTTTTTTCTCCTAATGTATGCAAAACAATTTATGAAACAGTTTCAAAATAAATAAAATTCATAAAAAATTTCATGAAAGAATAAGAATATGTATTATAAAGATTTTTAAAATATAAAATTTAATAATTTTTATATACACATAAACATATATTTACAGTTTTTACTAAATAAAAATTTAAATTATGATAATTCGTAAATAAATAACGATAAAACTTTAATTAAACAAAAATAATAATAATTTTTAATAATTATTTTAATTTAATATTTATTAAAAAAATTGAAGAAAAGTATTTTCAATTTTTATATTTTGTTTTATTTAAATATTAAAAATTTTTTATTAAATAAAATTTATTTAAAAAGCTAACAAACGCTCTTTGGTGTTGTTAAAACAAAATTTAATAAATTATTGGAGAAAAAATTTATTTCTCTGACCTTTAGCGAGTCTTTCCTGAAATGTCGGTTTTATTGCCTGACACATTTGTTATGCAGTAAAACAACAACGGAAATTTCAGGGACTAAATCTATAGCAACTCTCTTTATTTCGTATAAGTTTAATACTAAGGCACTCAATAAATAAACAATTATCTTTATTGAATTTTTCTTCGAATCGATAAACTAAATTAAATATTTCAATTAGTGAAATAAATTATATCTTTTTTTTACGAGTGAAATACACAAAATCTTTGATGAAAGTTATAAAAATTAATAGCAATTATAATAAAATGGATACATATTATTGACTCGTTTCAATTAATTAAAAAAGTTAATTAATGAATATTTAGAAAATAAATTTATAATATACGCACATTACTATTTTTTATCTATGAGAGTAGTTAGTAGTTTTTTTTTTGAAGGCTTTATCCCATCTTTCAACACATTACTATTAAGACAAGCTAGATAATACAATTTAGAAATGATACAAGGCGATAAATTCATATTTAACACCTACATAATATCAATTGTTATTTATTTTAAAAGTAAATATATATACAATCTTAAGTTAAAAAAGAAATATTTTAAAATCACTTTCATTGAAATATTTAAATTGAGTCTAAATAGAAACTTACATTATTATTATATTACTAAAATAATTATATTGCAACTGATCTTTCAATGAATGAAATATTTTGTAAAACTAAGTAAAATTAAAATTGCTTTAAAATAATAAATATAAAATAATGAAAATCATTGAGACTTAAATTTACAAATTAATTTTAAAATTTTTAAAATTTTTATTTACATAGTCTAATAATTTTTTAAATAATTTTAACTTATTAATTCTTATTGAAATTGTTTATAGATTAACTTTTAAGATAATTTATTATACTTAAATCAAATTCTTCATTCAGTATTTATAAATGTGTAAGTATAGATGATTAATGTTTTATAGAGCGAAATTCAGTGCTTGATAATTAATTTATGATGTAAAGTTACTTTAAGAGGTAACCGGATTGACTTTCTTAATATTTTATTAAATAAACTTTTTACTCTTTAAAATTTTTTTGTAAAAATATTTACTTGTTAGCATTAAAGTGAACATATGCGTATTGTATACAGAATGATAAATGAGTATAGTTAGTATCAGTACCCATTCCTCTCCCCACTCTAGCTGAAGTGGAAGCGTCTTTGTCCAACTGAGTCTTTCGATTTTTGCCTCCTACTTTACTAGCTCTTCCTTTACTTACAAGCTGCGTTCAGATGTCAATTCCTCTTTAGTAATCTCTTCTTTTGATCCTTTAAGTATAGATACTTAAGCAGTAATAAATGATTTCATAAAAAGGTAAGAGATAAATTTTAAAGATATTATTTAGTTGAGCGCTATCGAAGATTAAAGGTACTGTTTAATATTTTCAAATTTAAATAGAAATTTCTTAGATTTTTGATTAGCAACAATCCCGGAATAATAATAACAATAATTTTAACTAAAATAAGCTTTAAATATTACTTTTTCTGACGAAATTTATAAAGTACTATGCAATTTTTCCGTCGAAAGGAACTTACATTTTAAGGAAAACTTTAAAAAGTTTAATTGTTAGTTTTTATAACTGAATTAATAGTTATTGAGTACAAAATATCCAATAATTATTAAAAGTGAACAATTAATCATGTTTTGTTACATGATTTTAATTAAAATGAATAAATTAATAAAGCAACCATAGAAAAAAACTTGTAATTATTAATATTAATAAGCCTACAAAAATGTTATATAAGTAATATATATATATATGGATATAAAAAATGTTGAATGGCTTATATATATATTTGTACATTATTTCCAGATTGAAAAAAGTGTTTCAGTTATGTAAACAAATGGAATGTTATTTTTATTTCAATCTAAAAAGAAAACAGAATTTGATAGCATCAGTTTAAATTATCTATGATTTTCATTAAACATTTCGAAAATTGCCATTTGCCAAAATACTTTATGAAACTCATAAATATTTAATAATTTTTCTTTGCATCATTTTATATTAAAAAAAGTTAAAATTTGGCGTTGGTTAAGATTATAATTTTTTTTTGACTTCAGTTAAAGATTAATTAATTTGATCTGTAAACTTAGACATATATATTATTTATGTATGAAAGGAAATTAATAATTTATATTATCTTCTATAGATTCTGTAAACAATCGTAAGTAGTTTCTCATAATAAATTAACCACAGTGAAAATTTATTTTTGCTCGATAAATGTTTTTTTGTAATGCTAATTAGTATCGAATAAAAGACGAAAAATATTGTCGTCACAGGAAAAAATAAATGAATTTCTCATCATTTTATTATTTTTGATTTTTATATATTGATTACTTTTAGACTTTTCCATTATAAGCCAGCAGCTTTTAATGTTTCTTTATGCTAATCTATTTTCTTCGATTTAATTATATAACAAGAAAGAGAATTAAATTAAATAAATATTTAAAAAGTACAAAAATAATTTTTCATGCTTGCATATTTTTATTTCGTGTTTTTAAATTTTCTTTAAAATGCCATTTGTAATCTGAGAAATATAAAAATGTTTAAACAAGACATTCTAAATATGACTAAAGTGGGTCAACGTATACAAAGTACTTTATGTTACGCTAACTTACACAAATGATATAGTCGCTTAAGTTCCTATGTTTATTTTTAATATAATAATAGTCTAGTTATATTAGTTACTATCTTTAACACTATTATTAATTTTTCAAAAGCTGAAGGAAGATTAAAAACGCTTTTCAAGCTAGAAAAATGTTTTTAATCTTCCTTCAGGTTGCAAAATCAAAATTTAAATACATTTCTAAATATCAAAATTTTGACAACTGAATCCCCTAAATTAATTGCCACTTGACTATCGTGACGCTTAGTTAACAGGACCAGTTTATGTTGATTGATGATTACAAAACAAACCGTTAGAAAAGATAATTGAAGACAGTGAAGATGCTTTACATTTTTAAGAAAAATTACAATAATAACTATTTTAAATATCTTGGAAAATCGTTCGCGATTAATCTAATCATTACGGTCATCGTTTATCATTAGTTAACCTTAAATTTTATATTATAACTTATTTAAATTAAGAAATAAAGTATCATCATGATAAATTATGTAAATGATATTCTGAATTCATTTCCATTAATTCTTTGAACTACTAATTTTAAACGAATCTGTTTTATATGGATAGTATAATGTAAATATTCATATCCATTGTAATGACTTAATGTTATTAATGTAACACGTATATTACATTATTTAAATTCTAATTCAGTGTTTTTGTTAATTCATTAAAATGTAACTTAAAACAATATCAGTTTAATCCAATTAATTTAACATAACTGTCGTTAATTCCATTGATGCCCATTAAAATTTGTTAATGTAAATCTAAATATTACAATAATAATAACTAATCAAATAAGACTAGAAAATTTCAGGTAATCCATCGTTTTTCACTATAAAACTTTACAAGATTAACGCAAAGTTTTTCTATGTTTACCTATACTCCTAAACTTTTACACTCTTGCTAAAGTGGATAAAAATCAAACACTCAAGGGAAATATCAAAGATCAATACTTTCAGGTACTTCAAACCTGAATAAAAGATTACTTAAACATCAAGTTAGCATTGATATGAACTAAAGTAAAAGTTTATTTGCTAGAAACTCATTATCATTTTATTAAGAACACATAAATATTAATTTATTAAATTAAACAATTTCCTGAGTCGAGAAACACTCTTCATTCACGATTAGTTCGGACAATGATGGGTTTAATTAGTTGATTTTAAGATTAGCGTGTAAATTATCATAATTAAGATAATGACGATTAAAATGTTATAGATTAGTAATAGAATCATTTTTTAAATAAAATAATAACTTTTTAATATATTTAAATACAAATTGAAAATTTAACTCCGATGAATAATTTTCAAACTGTTTATCAGCATAAACTTGGTTAAATTTTATATAACAATTTACTGAAGATATAATGAAAATAACAATTTCGCTGATCAAAATAATCATGAAAAGAACTGATATGCCTAATTTTGATCAACTTGTAGAGATAAATGATACTAAATGATGTCTAGAACTATTTCTATGGCAACAGGATTTATCTTATTTACGTTTTGGGTGAGGGAGGAAGATGGAGAGATTGATCGATGAAGTAAATCGAGATATTAAAGGCTATTTAAACGCATATAAGTCAATCGCCTGATCGAGATCGAAGTGTTGGGAATGGGATGCGATATATCCTCTTGCGTTTGTAAAGATTCCAACTCAAATGAAAAAAGGTATGTTATACGTCAACAAAGTGTCAAAAAACATATTCTTGAATATATCTATTCAATCTAACGGAAGGTAGGTCGGTCTTCTCTTTTTTTTTATAACCAAACAAAAACAAACTATTCCTCCACTTATTGATAACTCAAGCAAACATGATTATGATTAAGATAATTTAATTTGTTTTCTCTTCTGTTTTTTTACTTCGAATCGATAAACACATAGCAAAAATTTATATACTGTATATATATACATATACAGTATATAAACATACTGTATATGTATATATATATACAGCATTTAGTAAATATATATATATATATAGAGAATAAGTCTATTTTATTTAGATTTTTATATAATGAAAATTATTACATAAATTAGTTACATTTCTTCATAATATTCTCTCGTACATTTTTATTAATTAAAATTTGGAACATAGCTAACCATAAATAATTTTTATTTTATATACACTCTAATATGATTTTATATTTATTTTAAATCGATTAAAGAAAGTAGAGAAATTATAGTAAATTTAAAATAATAAGTTTTTGATTTAATAAATAATAATAATAAATTTTTGAAAATAAATACGGTTATAGTTAGATTCTTAATTTTACTAAATATCACTATAACTTACATATAGAATATTTAAAATGATTTTCTTATTTATTTAAAAGAAATAAAGCAAAAAATTATTTAAGTTTTAAATATTTTTTCACAACTAAAATGATTAATTTAATTTACCAGAACTGAGCAATTGAAATAGACTTACTTTTTCTCTATAGTATTGAAATTTTATTTATTTATCCGTATTAAAAAAAAGAAGAAATATTATAAAAATAAGTTCATATCAAAATATAATAACGAAAAAAAAAATTACAGAGAATACAGATATAGAAAGAAAATATATACTGTATATAAGTAGAGAGAAATTTTATTGGTAATAAATAATGTTAACTTGTTTTCATATAAAAAAAATACATTTTCAAATGAATAGTGCTGTATATAATATTTTATAATATAATTGTTATATTATCAATATGAAACAAATAATTTTAAAAGTATAGAAGTTTTAGAATTCGAATTATTGCATTTAATAACGGAATCACGTGAATACTCCAGAATTATTAGTTGTTTTATACATTTTTTTATTCTACTTGTCAATCAGATAATTCGGAAAATAACATATTTTAAGAAGAAAATATTTCAAATACTCAAATAGTATGATAATAGTAAAATAAAAATGAACGATTGTCTATAATTTGAATGTTCTGAAATATTTTCTTAAAATAAATTATTTTGCGAATGATCTGATTAACAAGTAAAAAAAATTATAAGTTATGAAAAATATATCTAAAATGTTTTTTTTTCGTATTACATGTGAGAAATTTAGTGATGTCAAAGATAATTTTTAGAATCTTATAACTCATATAACATAATATGGATTGATGTAGCTTTTGAATTTCTAGAATATGTGATTCTGGAGATATCTTATGGACGATCAGACGATAAACAGATAAATTGAATACACAAATTTTAAATAATTTTTAATTAAAATAACTTAAAAATGTATTAAAATATATAAAAAAAGACAAAGTAAAAATAATATCTGAAACTATAGCCTATAATAAATTTAAAAAGTTAAAATAATTTTAGCATTAAATATTATTTAACCAAAAAAAATTAAGAATTTAATAAATATTGTAATATATTTTATTGAAAATTCAAAAAATTTTAGATAATCCAACATAAAATTTATAAATTAGGCATTGAAAATTTAATATTAGAATCCAGTTTTAAAATTTCAAACTAAATAAATAAAATAGATTACATAATTTATTTAAAATAACATAATTTTAAATGCTGAGTTCATAAGAATCAATTTTATTTATATTGATTTTTATGAAGGAACAACATATTACTGTATTGATTATTTAATATTGAAATGTAGAAAGCATGTAACTTACTTACTTTAAAAAATGAACATAAGCCATTTATTCTTTTTAATTTTAATATAAAAAATTAAAAAATAAGATAGAAAGGATATTTGGAAAATGGTTTTTATGATTCATTTTTGAAACAAAATTCTTTTTTAAACAAAAAAGAATTTTGTTTCAAAAATGAATCATAAAAACTCTGGAAATTCGAAATTTTGTAATTAAAGAACAAAATAGTTTTATTATGAAATTTTAACATTAGTTAAAATATATTAAATAATGGGATGCCAGCAATCATTGTGTTTAGCAGAAAATACAATTAATAATTGTAAAGCGCAAAAATTCTTATATTTTAATAAAAATGAAAATGTGAAAGAAGCAAGGTAAGCCTTCTACATAAAACTTTAATATAAATTATAGCTTCTTTTTTAATAAAGCAGACGTAAACAAGATTTTATTTTCTTATTTGAAAAAAGAAAGAGCGTTAATGAATCAGTTGTTAACCATGTTTCGCTTAGACAGCTATGTCAATACATCGAGGGAAGCGTAAGTTTAGTCGATGCATTGATGTTTCCTATCCAATTTATATACAGTATGTTTATAAAGAAAAATTAAAAAAAAATAATTTATAAAAATATTTCATTTTACAAGTTTTATGAGTTACAGAATTGGTAAAAACAAAATTGTTTAGTCTGCTTTGGAAGACTTTCTCTCTCTCTTTCTCTTTTTTTAATAACAATTTTATGTTATAGTCACCTACTTGAAAGATTTATGATGTGTTTAATAAGTTATTTTTACTTTAAAAAATTTAAAGTTTGAGTTAATAAACTGTACACTATAGACTTATATACTATTGCCGTTATTTTCAAATATTATTTTTTTAAATGAATTTTGACAGTTAATCGACTACGGTATTGTTTTACATTTTAAGTGTTAAGTGACAAAAAGTTTATTTTTATATTTCAATCATTTAATGTATTTTTTTTTTTTTTCGTTATACATAGGCCTACATATACAGTAGTTAGATTGCATTTATTAGTTATTAATAAATTCTTTCTATCTACTTCAAAAATCCAACAGTAGACAGTTACATTTTAAATAGATTGATAAATCTGCGGATGTTTATTGGGATTTCAAGTACTGTTGAACCCGAAGTAAACGTAAACGTGAGTGATTGAAAGGAATTCAAAAATGTGGGGGAAAGAAATTGAAAGAACGTCGAGAAAATCTAACGAAAATTCGATTTTTTTTTGCACAATAAATCTGATAATATTAATTTGATTTAAAAAAATGAATTAAATGTGATTGGTATATTATAAAAATTAATATATTTTATGATTTATAATTTTTTTTTAATTTCATATGTTTAAAAATATTAAATATTCAGAATTACTAATCAATTTAACAATTATTATTATAGAAAATAATTCTTAATAATAAATTATAAAAATGGCATTTTATTAATTATTTAATAAACTAATAATTAATATAATAAAATTTTATATACAGTATACACAATTTGGCGAATAATTGGGAATATTTTAATTTGATTTCATAAACTTTTATCTCACCAGATGGCAATCCATTTGTCTTAAAGCAGCCACCTAGTATTTACAAAAGGAAATAATTATGAAGATTTAAAATTGTAAAAGTTAAAATTAGATAATAGGAAATAATTATGCATATATTAAAAAAAGAAGAAAATTACAAATTTAAAAAATTACAATCGTGTTGTTTAAAATTTTAACTGAAGAAACTTTTTTCAATTTATTATTATTATTTTAAAATAAAAAAACTTGACAGAATGCCAAAGGACGTCTAATGGCCATGAAAAATGATTTATAAATACTGTTCTTGCACATAACAATAGACATTAACTTTTATAAATAAGGAAATTTGTTAGAAAAGTCAAATTTAATACCATTACGTCATAAAAACTGAATTTAAAAATTTATTCTACAAGAAAGCGAATTGACTTATCAATAAGTGAAGATGAACCAAAGTGCATATTTGATTACAATATTTGTTTAACAGAAATATATAAAATATTAAATAATTATTAAAATATGTAAACATTTTAATAATAAATATAAATCAGTTATTTTTATAAATAAATTGCCATATTTTATCAACAGTGAATCAGTTAAGTCAACTTTGCATATGATTAGCTTAATTAAATATTATAAAAGAAATCTTAATAAATTTATTTAGATCATTCCTAATATAACAAATAGTTTGAAAATAAAGCTCTGATTGTTGTAATAAATACTTAAATCTTATAGTAAAAGATCTTATCGAAATTTTGACGCTTATATTCCCGGTAAGATAAGTGAAGCGGAAACACGTGTTATAAAAAGTACAGTTCTAGTTTAGAAAGTAACGTCAACATCCGGCATGATCGCAGGTGATAATACAGGTGTTACGTGTTTAACCATTAACATGGTAATACTGAAATATTTGCTTTGTTTTAGCATAAACTTTATGTTAACAGTATATATAATTAACTATCTTTTATGAAATATTGCAGTGTTACATCAAGACGTGCAAAAATGATATCGGATCCTGCTGAGTTATTAAAACTCTGTGGTAAGGTGAAATTTATTTATAAATTTAATTAATATAAATATGTTTAGGATATTTTCTATTAGTTGAGATTATATATTAAATAATGCGATTTTTATATATATAATTTCGTGTTTAATGAAGTTAAATAGAAATACTAATTAAATCTGCTATTAAATACTGCTTTAACAGCATTTCTGGTAAGTTATGAGAAGTAGGAAGTTAAAATATAAATAGCATTTGCCTCCTGTGAAGAATAGCTACTACACTTCTAGGTACCTCACTGAGCTCACACTTTAAATTAAACATCACGTTATTAAACTATTCTATCCACTTTATGGTAAACTTAGGTTTTTATTTTGATTTTAGGTTTTATTATAAATATTTAATAATTTGTTTCGTATTCTTTTATTATTATTATTTAAAAATATAATAATAAAATCATTTTCCTATTATAGCATGTATTGGAATTGTTGTTTCCTAATTTAATTTTAATTAATAAATTAATAATGTGATGATATGCAATTTTTTTTTATTTTCTATTTGTTTCAAGTATAAAGTGAATATGTGGTAGCAAGTACTTTAAAAGATTTTAAAAATTGTTCTGATAATAATATAAAATATTCCTTTAATTAATTAAAATTAATTCATATGAATATTAGATTCATCAGATATCTTCAGAATTTGTATTCTAAAATAACCAAAAAAACGTCCTGGTACAATAAATACAAATAATACAAGCTTATTAATGGAATTAAAATAATCTATTATTAAGATGCTTTTGAATATTAACTTAATACCCAAAAGTGCTTTAATAAAACATTATTTTATTTTGATTAATAAGTTAATTGTTGTGTGTTGTTCTAAAATATAAAAAAAAAAAAATTGTTGTTTTAGCAGTTTTGCTAAATTACATTATTATTATTTATTTTGATGATTTTTATTCAGCAAAAGATTCTGATCTTCATCTTGTTTTCTTTTTTAATTATTTAAAACACAATATATTTTGAGTAAACTATATCTCTTAATTAATAGTGTATTAAATAATTTTTTCTGTCTATATTGAATATAATTATATGTTTTTAGAATACATTACTTCATATACAATGATTATTTAGAATGTTTTAATTTTTTTTCCACTTGGTTTTGCAGAGACAATTTCAAACATCATTTTATATATAATAAAATCCTTGAAGATAATAATTTTGCATTTTCTTTACTCAACATTAACAATAATATATTATAGAACGGATTATATTTATTTGTAACTTTTACAATATATAATGTTTTCTAACCTAATATATAAACTCTAAATTTCAATATTGTAATCAGATAGTGGTTGCATTTATTTATAATTTGATAGGGAATACTATACTTAAAATAAAATTTTGATTTTGATTCAAAAATAAATTTTTCAATAATATATAATTTGTTTTTCTTTTATAAATTATATTTGATTTTATTGAGTTGAATTGAAATCTTTTCATTGATTATAATTTTAATTATTAAGATCAGAACATTATCATAAATAGTTATGTTGAATAATAATAATATATTCTGTACTTCTATATTTTATTTTATAATTTTATCAATAAGTTAAAGTTCATAAATTAAGATATCTTTTTTCTAAAATTTCATTAAATATTTAAATTAATGTATGTTATCCATAACTTATAAATTATGATTTCTTGCATACTTTTTAAACAGATCAAATATTTTTACATATTTAATGAAAGTGTGCTTTCTATAGCATACACTATCTTTATATAATATATGTATATACATGTAGTTCTCAACTTATGACCACATTGACTTACAATCAACTCATATTTATGATGACACTGTCATCAGTAAATTCTGCTATTGATTAATGCAAATAATCTAGTTCACTACCTGGACCACTGATATGATATATAGAAAATGTCCTTTTTTTTAATGTTTTGATTCTTATAGTTTTGTATTCTTTGTGTTTGTTAAAATAATATATAGTGCCTTAGTAAAATTTTGTTGTGAAAAATCCATAAATTCTGGGCATTTCCAACTTATGATAGAAAGGTTCAAAATTTTTGAAACCAAATTCTCTGAATGATCAAAAGTTGAGGATTACAGAAATTGGTAAACACTTTGCTTTAACTAGATAACTTTCAAAACTCAAGCACTACAGCAAAGATAATAAATTTT
>WUQG02396105.1:0-17735 GCA_011317285.2 Androctonus mauritanicus | reverse complement strand
TTATTTTGGCATAAAGAAAGAATCAATTGTAGTTTGTTTTTTGGATGCAATACTACATTCGTAGATCAAGCCTTCATTTGCAACTATTGTACACAACTTGTCATCACTAATGTTTTTTGACCTTATGTAACGTTGGGTTACTTCCAGTGTAACACAACGTTATATATGGGGTTATAACACAACGTCGGTAGAAAGACTGGTGAGATAAGTTTTAGTTTTGGTTTTTACTTTTGTATTCATTCTACTTCCTATTTCGTAAGATAATGTAGTGTGCAGTATAACAAATTGTTCCTTTGTCGAAAAAGTTTGGCCAAGGTTTCTTGGATTTTATGTATAAGTGCGACGAAACGACTCTGGAGGGAATAAAATTAATATAATACAAATGCGAAAACGTATAAATGGAAAACGTGGGAGTGGGATGATTTTATATGCAAAATCGAAAGAGTGTACAAAACATAACGTACAAGTGCGAAAAACGTAGAAATGAGAAACGTTTAAACGGGGTTCTACTGTAAAAACTAATTTTATTCGCGATTATGTTAGTGACACTATTATAACTATAGTTAATTTTAATCAGAGTTACCTTTAACTATAGTTAATTAACTGTTAACAGTAATGATCAGTTTCTTACTTTTCTATATTTGTGCAAAAACGTCTTTTATTTTTTAATATTTTGGAAAGTTTTAGATTGTTAAAAATTAAAATATTTTATTAATACAATTTAGACTATAAAATATTTAAATAATTTATAATAACAGAAATTGGAACCGATCTTAATCAAATAATGCGATTTGATGGATTAATAAATCACGTTTTATTTGAATTATTAAAGACCATAAATGCTTTCATTGCTGAAATATAATCTAGTTAAGTAGGAAAATTATAATTTTTTCATATTTTTTAAAGTTATTTTTCTTAATTGTTAACTGTAAAAAATAACAAAAATGAAAAAAATATATCTAGTAAATAGAATTTTATCGAAATAAATTTCTTATAAAGAAAAATTGTTACTATTACACTATTAATAAATCAGTACATAGATTTTTTTTTTGATTTAAAGAAATTAATAATTTAAATAATTAAAATCATTAATTTATTTTCTTTTATAATCTTTTAACTAGACTGAAATATTAAATTAAAAAAAATTATAACAAAGCACATTGAACATATTAAATTTATACTTTTTATAACTTTAAACTAGAATAACTACTGTATTTGAATCACTGTATTAATGAAAATAATGAATGATTATTTTTTTGTTGTATTTTTGTATTTTCATGAAGTGTTCTATCATCTAAAACTCTTCATTTTAACGTAAGTAGTTATTTACTTGAATTATTCAAAAGCGTCTCTTAATATATATTCCTTGTTTGACAATGACAATGATAGAATTTCATGGAATTTTTTCATTGGCATGAATTGAAATTTCTTTTCTCTGTTTTTGGTTTAAACATTCTTGAAAAAAATCCAGCATAATTTTTTAAATCACCAAGAAACAATACAGAGATCATACTTATGATGATATTCGTTTCTGTACAGCATTTTGATAGTTTAATTTATTTTAACGATTTGCATTTGCAATTCCTTTAGATCTTTGGAACTAAACATAAAAAAATTTGGACAATTTTCCATTCTTTTCATTTTTTTGCTTGTATTACATTCGATAATTTATAGCAATTAATTATCTGCATTAATATTTTAATGTCACTTGTTAATTGCCAGTGCTTGATCGACGAATAAATTTCATTTTTTTTTCCTACGAGAAAAACCTGTGACGTGAAAAAATACTTTTTAAAAGCCTGTTTAAAATAAGAGTTTATTTAAATGTAAGTCATGTCACATTTGAACATGTAAAAGAGGGAAAAAAAGATGAACATCTATTATGTAATCTAGGACTTTATTGCCACGTCAAAAATAAATTTGGGAGCAAGCGTTTGGAGCATCTTAAAATATGCGTAGTGGAGATATCTGTTGGAAAAATAATGTAAGCATCTTATAAACCCTGAGGATTTTTATCTTCCTCCATTAACTGCGGTACTTCTTACAGTACAACATATGGACATACGTCATATACAGTACAGCAGTTCGAAAGAACTTACTATTCCAATTTCTGAAAAAAAAATAAAGTTTTTGAAAAAACACGATGGTTTTTATAAACATATTTTCTTACATTCATAATTTATCAGATATGGACTCAAAAAAAAAAAAAAAAAAAAATGTATAAAAGGACGTAATTCTTAACATGAATATTTCTATATCTATTGACCATCTTAATGATGACTGATGTAAAATTAACAGAAGATATGTCTGTTATCTTATTATTTATAAATTTTTGATGTAATAAAGGAGAAAAATCAAAATGAAACACAAACTTTCGTTTGGAATATTTCTAATCATTTCGCTATTTAAATAAATTTTATTATTATTAGCATTATTAATGGTAACTGATGAATATTTAAATTAAATTTATAGCACCTATAGGACGTGAATTGATAATTTCTTTTTAATAATATTATAGAATTAACATCAAAATAACTAATAATATTTGATTGATAAACATTCTTAATTTTCGTCACAAACTACAAATTAAAATCTAATCACCTATGGTTAATTTTCTTATCGGACTTCTGTTAATTAGCATCTGATAATAGATACGTAATGAACTAGCAGTGTAAATAAAAATTAAATAGCTCTAATAATTCCCAACGATAATCATGTTAATATTGAATTTAAAATTATATTAAAAATCAATTTTAGATACTTAAATTTACAATATTTTACATATTTTCTTGGGAATATCCAAGCGAACCATTCTATAAATAAATCTGTTTTAAAAATTTATAAATTAAATTATTAAAAGAGAAAATTATTTTATATCTCTTCTCAGCACGGCTATACATTAAGTGACAAAGTAATGATGTTGAGAATCGAACAAATGCAAACTTAACAGACCAAAGAATTCCTCAGACTTATTCAATATCTATTCACTGTTCACATTATTGAGATACCAGAACTCAATCTACAAATATTTTAGTTTAAATTCACCGAATTTCTGTAGAAAATTAAAGTTTATCATAGTTTATTGTGAATATGCATAGTTAAAATTTATTCAAGATATAAATCATTGAACACTCTTTGAATAAATGAATATAATTTTCAATATACTGTAGTTAAATTAGTTTAAAATGAATTAGCACATTATTCTTACATTGATTACAAACATTATACAACTATGCTTGCACTGAAGTATGTTATCCATAAAATAAATATTATGATATACTGTATATGAACCATGATTTTAATTTATTCTTAAAAAATTAAATAAAATATGAGTAACTAAATTAATTAATGTTTATCTTAATTATTAATTAATGAACCTTGTAAGATCAACAAGTGTTGTCTGCATTCTCTAATAGCAATTTTTTAAATGATTGTTAGAATGTTTTTTTTATGATATTATCAAAGAAATTTTTCATTAAATGTGATTAGATTGCAGCACTGTTTAACTGCATAGTTTTATTTTAATAAAAATGACGAATATTCGATATTTTTAATGATACTCTCATAATATATTTCAAAAAATTGTTAAAAGATTTTTATAAAATTTAACTGGAAGGCCATGCCATTAAAATTGACCTAGAACTTGTATTTATTAATATATATTATGGTTTAAAGCATATAAAAAACAACAAACATTCAAATTTTGAGAGTTTTTCTATGATAAATGAGCTATAATGGGAAAAATCAGTCGAGAATCATTAAGTAGCTCATAGCGTTGATAGATACATATGAAAGTCAGTAAAATAGCTCACGTCGTTGGCAGTTATGTAAAAAATTCAGTAAATAGCTCAATTATGTATGAAATTCAGAAAGAATTTCATATGATTGCAGATATGTATGAAATTCAGTAAATAATTCAATTCGTATGATTGATAATTACGTATAAAATTCAGTAAGTAACTCATATTGTTCGAAATCATTTAGATTTTTAATTTTTTGATCCAACCTATTCAATTCAAATGGGGAACATTCCAGAAAAAACATGAAATTAATTCTTTTCAGAACTGTTTTAATTTAATTTAATTTTCCGAGTTTAATTACACTACAATATTTATTATTAAATTAATATGCATACTTTTTCAACTTTGATTATAAGTTTGCTTGGTTTTATTTTATTCCATACATGTTTTCCAATCATATTTTATTAATAATAAAATAACATTATTTTTCAATTATATCATTTATCAAAAAAAGCATAAATTAGATGTAAAAATGTTCCTAAATGCTAAATACACGCTTTAAAAATCATCCAGTTTACTAATATTGATATATTTACACATTTTACATATTTTTAAAAGGATTTCTGTCACCGATTTTGAAGAGGCCTATATAAAAAAGTAAAAAAATCGAGAAGTAATTGCATTCATGTTAAAAATTTATGGTAACAAATTCATTTAAAACATGAATGTTTCCATTTATGTCAAATTACCGGAAGCGAAAAAATGATATTTAATAAAATTTGCAGCTATTTATATTGTTCTATACAAGAGATGGAGCAACTTAAATTGAATTGAACAAGGTTTTATTGAATTATTAAAATATATATTTTTTTACATTAATAATAGAGTATGTGGTGAATATCTTACGAGTTTCTGACAACTAAAATTAATTTATTTACCATTTTTAACTTAAGTGAATAAGTGAGAATAAGCAGACAGTTTTAAATTGCATAACATATTAAGTAGAAGTTGCTATTGGCATATATAAAAAAAGTAGCAAAGCAAAATATATTATCGTAATTTATAATTGGATTATCGGCAGTAAATTGTTAAATCTTCTATAATATTTTACATAAATTACTGAAATATCACTAAAATTCCTTTAATGATTTTATTAAGTAAGATATTTAGTTGATAAAATGCAATTTTTTAAGGATTTCTGCCACCGATTTTGAAGAGGCTTTTATAAAAAAAAATTGAGAATTAATTGCATTCGTGTTAAAAATTTATGATAACAAAGTGCTGGCATTCAGAATTGTTAAAAGATTGCAGTCTGAAATTTTGAATGTTTGCGACTTTTTTCGGTGAAAAATTGATATAAATAATTTAAAATATCGATAAAATAATTTTAACATATACATCTCCAATTTTTATGAAATTTTCACTTTATATCTTGAGCCCAAAGTGGCATACAAATTTAGAAAAAAATATTATTTGCTTAAAGAAAATAATAAATATAAAAGAATCTTTATTTTCATAGTATAGATTGATAAAAGATAAAATGAGAACTAAATTTATCTTCAAATTTTTTATTTTTATTTTTTTTATGGTGACTAGAAAAAGAAATAACAGATATTATTATGTTGATTTAACTTCAGAACTCGAACTGATCGATTGAACTACATTTTAGTTTGTAAATTCTCTATACGAATGCATAATGAAGCTTTCCAGATCATGCTAGATGTCATAACAATAACATAAATTTGTTTACTCTCTAGTTTTTATTCTGTGAAAGAGATCAAAATTCATATCGATAGGAGCCAATAATCTAATAAAATGTAAATGTAAATACTGTAGTTAAATATAGTGTTATTTATGGTTTTTACTATTTTCTTTATTAGGTTTCGTTCTAAAGATTCTTACATCTAATGAAAGTAATCAAAATTCATTTCAGGTTATTTTTAAGATGGAAATTTTTAAAAATATACATTAAATGATATATTTTAAAAAAATTTTCATTGTAAACGGTAGGAATAGTTAAAAAAATTCTTCTATCTCTTAAGAAAATGATGTTATTAAACACAACTCATTAGACAAACTTGTGATTTCTTTCAATAACTTTGTATCTAAACGATAAGTCGAAGAATTTGATGAATATGTGGAGATCCACTTAGTCTCCTTCTCAATTTGATGAAGCACTTCAAGTGAATAGACAGACAAAAAAATTTGAGGTGAAACCAATTTCGCCAGCGAACCCTAGAGAATGGAAGTCCAGATTTTGTGCTGTCAAATAAGACTTCCTTGCCAAAAAACATCCCAGTTCAGCCATCTGCCGCAAAGAAGATCTGTCTGTACTTGGAGTGACAGAGGTCAGAGATTCCTGATTGGAAGGTATAGAGGAGTAAAAGAAGTCTTCTCGCTTTTTTTTATAAAAAGGAAATCCGAAACAAGACAGATTTCCGTTATAAACAACATTAGGAAATATAACAATAGAAAAATTTTATAATTTTGGCTTTCTTCTTTTAAAAAACACTTTCTTTTATATAGGCCTATATATATAATGTGTATATATATATATATATATATATATATAATAAAAAGCGATATTTAATTTTGTTTCGTTTCGTTCCAAACTATTTGTTTTAAATAAAAAAAAATTGTTTAAAAATGTGAAAGTATTTATTCTTTTATAAAGTTGGATTTTTTTTATATTATTATTTATTTAGAAATATTAACAGTATGTAATTTTTTAAGATGATGTCAATGAAGTTAACGGATTTCAGTGTGCTCAAGCGCGGCCCTTGATCTAGACTGTGTAATCCCTTATTCTTTTATTTTTTGGCTTCTTTCCCTTCCTTTAGAATATGTCCAAATGAAATGCTTATCATCGAATTTCTTCTGTCCCATCAAACTGTATCTACATCTAATATTCTCTGTTATGTACAAGTAATACTTAACAGAGAATATTAGATGTAGATAGTAAAAATATACAAGTAGTACTTATTAAAATCTCCTAACAGTAATGAATAAATAATTTTGTGAGTAGTATAAAATATTCATTTAAAATTTTGTTATTTGTTTTTAAGATTAAATACATTCTATCAACTGCAGAAGTTAGATGAAAAAAAATAGCATCGTATCCAAAATTTTAAACTGGAAAAAGGACATTAGAAAAACAAAACAATTCACAAATTTATTAAGAGATACATAAAAAAAAAATATGCAGTTTTTATAGTATTATTGTTTAACTAAAGCAATTTTGAACATCAAAAATTGAATCATTTTTGAGTTTAAAAACTAAAGCATTTTTTTCTGGGCATCATAAAATTATTAAAAATAATCAAATTATTTTCTAATATTTTACAATGAAAACACAAAAAATATAAATTCTGTTAACTATGTATAAACAGCGAAAAATATATTAATTAAAAAATTAAAAATATTTGCAACTTAAATACATTAAAACAGGAAGCATTTATGTAGCCTTTAATTAAAAAATGTTAAAAAAAATTTCAACTGTTTTATTTTTTAAGAGAAAATAGTAAGTACAGCGTAGTTTAAGAATTATTGATCTACTTTTGACGAAAAGCTTTAAGATGTTGGCAACGACATATTAGATCCCTTACGCACAGAATCAGGCAGCATGAACACGTAGCATTTTGACAAGTTGACAGAAACCCAAATCCTCATGTAATGACTTGCACTGCATCAGTCAGAAAATCATTCTCACCTCAATCCAATACTTATTATTTTTTTTTTTCCTCGTATTCTTTGAGAAAATAAGATTTTCGATATGATCTTATTATCATTCTTATCACTTTCATCTTATATTTATAGAATCCGATTATAATTTTTGCTAATTTTTAATTTAAATCATCGTTCGGAATCACGTTAAATGGTGTTCATTTTTCTTCTAAAAATTATATTTTTCGAGATACGTAATGTTCAATAATCGGAATAATAGAATTATACAGCTGTTAGAGTGCAACAAAATGACACTTCATCAATCAAAAATAGCAAAACTTTATGACATCGGAACTTGGCCAACCGACAAATCCTAAACCAACTTTTCTCTCGGAAAATCTCTCTTCTTTGCAAGAAAAACCGATTTGCATTCTCTTGCCGATGTGGCCACGCTTGGCACCTTGTCATTTCTGTTGGTTTGACTGATGGCCACGTCTGATGGATGACTGAGCTTATCTGGTCCGTTTTGTTTCACTTCCTAAGTAAAAGTGCAAAGATAAGAGGGTTTAATGGGTTTCGATAAGCTCGGTATAGGCATTGGAAAAACCAAAACATCATCAATCTCTCAAAACAATCGAAGCATTGTATAATATAGGTACTAATTAATATTGTGTCATATCCCAAAAATACTTAGTGCTTTCTAGCATTCCTTCCTGTTTCGCAGTGCTCGCTTTTACTGCAGAAAGTAAGTTAGAAAGCATACGAAAGAATCAATTCGAACAATATCTATTAATTTATATTACCACGACCGCAAGCAACTTACATTGTCTGTAAAAATTAAAAAAGTAGCGAAACAGTTCAAACAATAACCTATCTTTCTAAAACTGATGTTCACCACTGCAAATATTATGAAATTATTAAAAAAGTTGAAAAATCAAAACATCATCAATTTCTCAAAACAATTAAGATAACAAATACTTCTACCTCCCAAAAGACTTAGATTGTTTACCAAAAGTGTAGTTCTCTTAAATCATTTACTAGTACTTTATATCTCCCAAAATGGATATTCCCGTGAGAAGTTTTAACAATTTTATGAGTAGATGATGAAGTTAATTTCTAATTTGTATTACCTAAGGGTTTCATACGTTCTAAGATATCTAGAATCTCATAATTATCCGAGCGGCTTCTGAGATATTTGAAAGCATTAATGAGTCGTGAGAAGTTACCGAGTTGTTCAATAAACTTAATCGTAAATTGCTTTTAAAAAAAGAAAAAAGTTAAAATAAACATCGGAAAAAAATAAATAAATAAGTTTAATTGATGTAATTGCGAATGACTAACACAAATTTTAATTATGGCAGAGAGAAATATCGGGAAAATTTTTAATTTACCTATGCATGCGTGAATAGCTTTCATCAGCTTGAAGTACGTTAATAGATTTTGCGTCAATAAAGAATTATAAAATCCTCTTAAACGTTTTCTACAGCTCAGAAATAAAATTATTAATTTTTTTCTGCTTAAAAGTTTCAGAATTAAAGTGTATGATAATAATTATTAACCATTAAAAATGTTTATTTACTGAACTTAAAGATATTAAAGTTTACTATATATATTGTAGTTGTACAGCTATGCTGTATACATATATACAGCATAGCTAGGGAAAGAGAGAGAAAGAGAGAAGTGTGTGTATATATATACTTTATATATACACCTCTCTCTCTCTCTCTCTCATATAAATGGAGAGAGAGAGCGATAGCTGATATGGCTATGCAACTCTATACATCTATTGTAACTTTGTATATATAAAGTTTACTGTATATATATATATTAAAGATGAACATAAAAAAGTAAAATTAGTTATTGCAGCCTACACGAAAAATACAGAAATGTTAAATTTTCTAATTTTATAATGAAAGCTATCGTTTATAGCAAAAGTGTCAGTGCTAGAATTTTATCGCGATTTAATTTCTGTTCAGCACCTTTATATTGTCGCAAAATTAACCTAGTTATTGCAGTTAAATGTTTAATATCAAAGATCAGAAGTTAAACAAACCTTCAGGGTATAATAAAACTATCTTCCTCTTCCCGGATCGAACTATATAGTACAGCAGATTTAGAACTGCTTTCTAACTATATCTCCTGTACACAAGAGCGTTTCGGCATCCGAGAATTGGAAATTAATAAAAAAAAAAAAAAAATTACAGAAAAAAAATTAATGTAAGACTGAAAATAAACTGTTGTGATTAATAAATATGAGATTTATTTCTGCTAGTTTGAATATCAATTTTCAGCCAGTTGAAACTTTAAAGCACGAAAATGGCTCATATGAAAAAGAGACTCTTCATTTATTTTCTGAAAATAACACTCTGGCTAAAATCGATACACAGAGAAAATGATAGTTATTGTGTGATGACAAACTATGACGTAATTGATGTCATCACTTTTATGGAAATAGGAAAAAAAGAACTGTCTTTAAAAATTTATTTCGGTTTGCAATAAAGCATTTAAGTTATAAGTTTAATGGCAATTAAAAGAAAAAAGACAAATATTAATGGAAATTAGTAATTATAATTACGATTATCACAATTATTGATAACCAAAACAGTATTTTTTCCAGAACTTTACAAAGTTTTAATATAGAGTGAAGCTCACGAAGTAAAAAAATCGATAGTTTCTGAGCCAAACTTCCACACATTGCTTCTTCTATCTTCTAATAATCTTAGTTTATCTATGAAAATCAACTTTACTGGCCAGGAATCAAAAAACTTGAGTTAGAAAGACGAAGTATTACGAAAAAGAATAACATCAGATTGAAAAGATAATCTTGTGATTACAATTTCTAATCTTGAAAATAAAGAAAAAAACTTCGTAATTAATTGTAATCATAGACTTAAAAGTAATTATTTCGTTAGTAAATTCATCAAGTTTATCGATTGCCGCTTTGCAAATATCGGTTTACATTGTTTCAACGTTTTTTTAAGTAACGAAGAAACATTTAAGTTAATTTTTCTGATAAGAATTAATTGAATTAATTTAATTACAATTAGAAAATTCATGTTTGTCATTGATTCGGTAAGTTACTAAATCATTATTCTCTAATGAAAGAAACAATGGCTTCAAGAGGGAGGAAAAAATGTTGCTACTATAATTTAGTAACTTTATCTTCAGTTTTCAATCGAAGAAATGGTTTGATTAAACAAAAAAGTAAAAATTATCAAACAATTTATAATTTTCTTTTAACACAAATGCCGTGCTGAACATTCTGTGCCTTTCCAAATAGAGAAACCAAAAAAAAAAAAAACTTTTGATCGCATACAATAATTTTTTTTTGTTGATTAGCATTTCTGTAGCAGAACTGCAATTAGACCATTAATAATTTTTTTCCTGCCGTATATATAATGAGCATGCGAGACATAAAAGCGTTATCAGCAGGTTTGTAGACAGAACACATCTGTTCTTACCGTTGGATTGAACGACAAGAAACAATAATCCATCAGCTACTTGACAAGTTTCTTGCACCATTCGCTGTCAGTATGCGGCCAACTACTCCTAGTGTCATTCATTTCTTGTTATCGGCCAGGGGGCACTTTTTCTTCCATAGCCACTTGAGCAGCTTCTACACTGTCGACAGATCTCCATCACTCACTATTCTACCTTATTGTTCTCTTCTCTCACTTGACCTAATTTTGTTCTTCCTTTGCAAAAGGGTCGTTTCTATCGACCTGTCGAAGGAGGGGGATTACCGTCATCTGATGCCAACACTAACAACTGACTGGATGTTTGTTCTTTATTGTCTTATTTTATATCTTTAGGACTTTTCCTTGTCAAAACTTGTTTTGGCTTCCACAATGATAATATTTTGTGTGCTTGTTAAGATGATTTAATACCGTTTATATTGCTGTTTTTTCCTTCGATAAGAAATTCTAAGTAAACTTTTTTTATTTCGATAACTTTCCGGAATAAATTTAAATTTCGTGTTTGGTAAAAGTTTAAGTTAAATGCCGTGTAAATTCCTAATTTTCGGATGGATGCAAATTATCCAGTAATCCTAAATGCTTAACGTTATCTCTGGAATATTGCAGAGCTTATATTATTGTTCATTCTGAGCGAAATCTTAGACATATTATCATAATTATCGCTTAAGTATATTAATAACAAATTTTCTCTAACATAGATATTGCTCAGAATGTTAACTTTAATTCATATGGAGGATGATTAGATTTTTAAAGAACGATGATTAACGATTAAAAAAGTTTTAATGATTATGGGAAATATTAACTGTTCTTTCATTTATTTCTCATAAAAAATAAAATCTTATGTTTATATATTACAGATAATGTATAAATTAAGTGATGTGCATAAGGATTTGGGAATTTTATTTGATATCATTCTTAGTTTTAAACATCATATAAATTTTCTTAAGGATCGGATGCATTCAGTTGTTGGGCTGGTTTGGAGGAACTTAAAATTTGTAAAACTGTTATTCAATTATTAATCGTCAGTATAGTGAGTTATGCTTCTTCTGTGATTGCTTCTGCTCCGGATTTTTATTTAGGTAAACTTAAAAGTACTGTACTTATCTGTATACTACTCAAGTTGTAAGACGAATGATATCTGCTGAATTTGATAAAGTTCTGGTTATTACTTTTGAAGATCTCATCACAAGACAGGATATGAAGCTTTTCAAAAAGTGTTTTCTTGGTGAAATTGCAAGTAATTTTGTTTCTTTTAATGTTCCTCAAAAATTAACTAGATTTCATGAGTTATATTAATTTTACTCGTTCAGCTAAGGCGTCAAAATCGTTTAGGAATAGAGCAGCTGGAACTGCTAATCATAATGATATAGATTTTTTTTTGTTGTTGATATTTTCTTGTATGGGGAGGTTACCTGAATTTATGGTGACAATAAAGAATAATAATAATAATAATTTAAATATTAAAGGTTTTCCAGTATAGAAATCTGCAGTTGAAAGTTAAAAAATTGAACGAGAAACTTGCAAACAAAAGCAATAACTCTAAATGTTTGCATAGAAATATAGTAAAAAAAATTAAAAAAAATTAATTTTAAAAATTGTTTTAATTTTTTTTTTAAATCTTTACACGTAATTTAATTTTTCTCACATATTTTTATACTAAATATTCCATTTTTTAAAGAGAAAATGATTAAATCGTAACTACGATGACGTTTAATTTTTTTTTTTTTCATTTTTATTTTTCCCATAGAAGTGTAATTTATTGGAATTTTTATAAAATTGATAAATTCGAAAATTTTATTTATTACTTTTATAAAAAAAAAAAATTAAACGAATTTATAAAGCAATAAAAAACATTAAATAAATTTATAATGTTTAATCAATGATTGACATTTGATAAATATTAAAAGATAAAAACAAACGTTTTATTGAACTAGGAAAAATAAAAATAAATAAATAAAAAAAATCGTATTTGAGTTATTCTCCGAAAAATGCGTTTTAAACTGCTAGAAACGCAAACGGAAAAAGTGGAAAAAAAAAACATCAAATTTTCTTTGCTTGCTTCCAAGCTGTATATCTTGCGTTTAGTAAAGTCATATAGAAGCATTCCTGTGACATTAGCGCCTGACAGTCCAATCAAAGACTTATGTGCAATCTGGACAATAAAGAAAAAAAGCAAAATACGTTGAATCAAATCTGCGAAATAGTTCCTTAGAATAAGACGATTTGTCACCGGATGATGGTTCTGACCTGAATCCTTTGCAAAGCTTTCTTTGCATTATGCCAGTCACGTGATAGCGACAGCTGCACAAACTTTTCCCGTTTCTTTTCTCATCAGCTGTTCTATATTTTAAGAATGATAAATAATTTTTTTTTCTTCTAGTGTTTCCGGTATCTTTCTGATATTAAGTAAATATAAATTTATGATTATTTGCTCTCATATTTCTGATTTTTTTTTTTTTGCATGTCATTTAATAAAAATGGGATTTTTATTGGAACCCTTTACATTAGTTATGATACAGAAATTAAACTTTTCATTAATGATTAATTTTAGCATTATTTACGAAGGAAAACTGTCGAAATCTCGAATTTTAATTGCACCACATAATAATAAAATGTCAGTTTAGTTCTGGAATAAAAATTAAAATAAAAATTCTGAAAATTCGTTCATGTTTTTTTCCTTTGCAGATTTGGAAATTTTTGTCGACGTTACAGCAAAACGTTTCGTTCATGAAATATGTGAAATAATCTTGATTTCTTTCTTATATTTCATTAAAAAACTGATGATTTTTTAAAGAAAATTATTAAATAAAAAAAGTAACCAGCAAATTAATTTTTTGATGAATTATTTCTTGTACTAACACAGCAATTTTACTGTTTTTGTTTTTTTTTTCCATCATTTTTATATGAAAAATTATTATCTTGATCAAATTTTAATTCCCGCGTGAAAACTGGAAACTATAAAATTTGATTATAATAATTCTATATTTTATAAAATTCTCCTAAAGAAAAATGTGTGGATAATAATTTTATTTTTATCGTTTATTCGCGCCATTATAAATGAAATATTTTTAGATAAAATAATAAAAATTTTTATATAATATTGAAGGATTAAAAAATATTTCCAATTTTAAATATATATATATACGAAATAAAATTCTGCAGAAAAATGGCTTTCTTAATATATAGAATATATATATATATATATTTGTTCAATCGTTCTTACTTTACTTGTCACTATACTTTTAGACGCATGGTGTAGGTACGACGATAATGGCTTAATAAATAAATCAAAACGAGATAAAATAATAGAAGAAAAAAAATAGCAGAATAGTAATAAATAAAAAATAAATGAGAAACGATAAAATAGCATAAGCACGATATTTTATACATTTCATTTATTTAGTCATTTCTCTACTTTTTTTCTTCTTTTCTTCCCTCTCTCTAGACAGTACACTGTCATTTACTTATTTTACCTTTAATGTGCTTACATGTCTTTTTTAACGATTTCTTTATTCTATTATTTCATTTATTCTTTATTATTTTATGTATTTTTTATTTTCTTCACTTCTATTATATATATATATATTTTTTTTTTTCTTATCTTTTATCAAGTTTTTCTTCGTAATCTACTCCATTACTTTCTATTCACCTTCTAATCAAATTCAACACTTCATTACCGTCTCTATTTTTTTTTCTTATTTTTTTTTTTATTAAATTTTATGTGGAATAAATTTTATTTTATTTCGTAAAATTTAAAAAAAGAACTAAATTTCCACTTATTTAATCATTAATAATTACAACTTGAAAGAAAATTTTCTTTCTGTGTCTTCTTTTTTCTTTCTTTTTCCTTTCCTTCTTTCTTAAATTACATATTTATTTTGTTTCTAAATTTGCATTTGTTAAAACTAATCCTTTATTAACTTTAAAAATTCCGAATTGTAAAAAAAAAAAAAAGTTTAAATTTCATGCAGTAACTCTATCAGTCTTATAATTAATTAAATTTTTATCTAAAATTTATGTTTTGATATCAAACGAAATGTTTGATTTTACTGCAGATCTCAAACATCATTTTCTGAACTAACTTCTAAAAAAAATTGCTTTTTTTCCCCCTTTCTTTCTCTCTCTATGATTTCTTTTAAAGAATTTCGAAGAGATAAAAATAAAACGATATCAGTAGCGATGATATCGCAGGATGCAAACATTAATAACATTTTTTTTTTTTTTTTTTTTGTTTCCAATCTTTAAGGATTAGCAAAAGAGTTTGCATCAGTTTCTTTACAAAAATATTAATTCAGAAATTCAAAAAAAATCATTTAAATCATTTTTTGATTAACTGAATTAATATTTTCTAAAGAATGTTTAGAATTCGTCTCTATATTTTAATAATACGGATTTTCGAATTTTCTCATGTTGAACTGATCTTGAAAAACTTTACTGAAAACAATCTCTTATATTTTCTTAATTTCTTCTTAAACATAAAAATATAATGTTAATATTTGTATTAATTCCACTAATGTAAATATTTAAATTTTGCTAATATTCTTTACTCAAATATTCATGTTTTTAAAAATTCTTACATATTTTTCTCGAAATTATACAAATGTTAATAAATCTGTCTAATAAAAATTTCAATTTTGAAATAGGTAAATTTAAGAACTGTTATGTGAATGTATGAATAATTTTTCAAATGAATTATGATAAAATAAATCTTTTCTCAGCTTTGAACTGCAACTGGAACTAATCTATATGTACGAAGAATAATGTTGACTGGCTGATTCAGACGTAGCACAATGTTTACCATCTTTGAAAGGAAAGGTATTCTGGATTTAAATGGTTCTCCCTGACTTCCTTTTCTATAGTAACCCTTCCCCCAAGGGCTTCTTTTTTTTATAGATAAGTCATTTCTATCTCTCCCAAAGAACCTTTTCTGTAATTTCATAAAGAAAAGCTTTCATAGAGGTGTCTTTTTTTTAAGCGTCTCCATCCGGATTTTCTTTATAAAGAAATCTTTCTTTTATATGAATTTTTTCTTAAAAAAAGAACCTTAATTCAGGCCATTCCATTCAAAAAAGTGACTATTCCTTCAGTTTCTGGGATTGGGTTTATATTTTTTAAGCAGGAATTCTTCATAATAGAGAAGCCCTTCAATTTTTTTCTTCTTAAGAAAGGATTACGATCCTTTTTCTATGGTATCATTTAATAAAACAAATTTTATTGATAGAATCCTTTGTAAAACGAGGTTTTAGACAAAAACCTTTATACTTAAGTTTTCATAGCAACATTAAAGTTGTTATAAATCCTAATATATTTTAATTTAAAATTATAAAATTTTAGAAAACAACAAAACATTTATTTCTATATATCTAAGTCGAAATTCACGAAAAAATTTTTTATTTTAGTTGAAAAAGTTCAAGGAACTTTTAAGATATTTCTTTAAAAAACAAATTTTCCTAGAAAATGTCTCTCTTTTCTAGGAATCATCAATAAATCCAGATAGAAAGTACAGATTTTTTGGGTGCTTAAAGAAATTTAAATTATATATTTGTAAATTTTGATATATACATCATTTTACACGACAAAAACATTAACATGTTAGCAACTTTCTAATATTTTATCATCACCTCGAAATTAATAATAATACAAACGATTTTTTTTAATTTTCACAAAACATCCACACTATGTATAATTCTTGTTTGTCAAATTTTAATGATTTGAAGACAAAGAATTATTTTTCTTTTCACGAAATCATTTTTTCTTCGATATATTTTTCGAATAGAGTATTGAATCTTATATATATATCTTAGTATGAAAATTGAATTTACATAAAAATATTATGTTTACTGTGAAGAACGATCTATGATATAAATATACAATTAAAATAGAAAAAAATTACATTATGCATAACTTCAACTGATGAATATATGCATGTCAGTCAGAAAGAATAGTCTATTCTTCTCTATAAGATGTAGCGGTAAGACCGTTGCACGAAAGAAAGCAACTAAAGAAAATAATTCAAGATTTTCTAGTTGAAGCATTAAGACTCTGCAATGAAAACATTTTAACCGATGTTTTCATTGCAGACTTTCTCTATTTCAATGCTTCAAGTAAATATACCCTGGGAACTTTTACTTTAAAAAGTTGTTTTTCTGAAGGAAGTCATGGAATCTGAAAGAAATTCGTGATTCTGAAGAAAGTCACCTATATCAGTGGCTTTTCAGATTTTTCTGTGATCGGAAAATCTTTGAGGTCTGCGATTATTTAGGAAATTAAATAATTTTTTCATAGCAGAATTATGCTTAAAAATATAGTGTGTAACTTCAGAATTCAATTCGTAGAACTAAAAATAAATATCCATAATCTATAATCGTTGAGATGCAGTTTCAACCACTTTATTAAAATTAAAAATTTCGATTTCTGTACATTTTTTATTTGTGAATTAAGTAAATATTTTATTATTTGTATTTTTCGTAAATTTTGTTGAAATTCAGATCGCAAGAATGGCTTAGAACCTTAGATTCTTAGAGTTCTGAGACTTTCAATAATGATTCACTGGAAATCCAAAGAAGTCAATAGATTAAGAACGATTGTTTTATATATTAAAAAAAATGTATAGAAAATTTATAAAATAATGCCATTGCTATGCAGCTATGTTTATAGTGTGTCTGTCATGAAAGTCAATTAATCAAATATATTTATTTACAGTAGACTCTTAGTATTTCGAATGAGAATCTCTACTGATCCTATATAACCCTCTTAATATCAATAGTTATATACTCTGTTCGCACACAATAAACTGTTGTTGATTCCGAATGCTTTGAATCAATTTATGTTCAGAGATAATTAGCACAGTTACGTT
>WUQG02395994.1:0-17736 GCA_011317285.2 Androctonus mauritanicus | reverse complement strand
GTGCAGTGCAACGCGAAGCGAAGGATCAAATTTTTCTGTCATCTTTGCTTCGCTTCGCGTCGCGTTCAGTGTGTCACGGCCTTTACCCAAATGTACTGATAAAACTGATACTAAAACCGAGAGTGTATGGCCAGCTTAAGACTCATCATGAATAAAGTTTGAAGGATGTAGTCATATTAATTTAATTTTTTAAAACCAGGATCTTGATAAAAAAGTTTGCGCATCTCTAACCCTTTACATTTGTAATTATTTCATCTACTATGGCATATATTAGAATAATGAAATTTAATAAAATTTGATTTTGCATCAATGAATATTTCATATGAAAGCATATGAGATATTGATTGATTTATTAAGACAAGAATTATCTGATCCTATGCGGCTTCTAAAAGCTTTAATCAATAATCTAGGTTGAATATTCTTAAAATCGCTGCTTGACACAAGTCTGTTTATTGGTTTTATTTTCTGTTAGGGTTGGATATTGGGGCCTCTGGATATTTGTTTACTATATTTATTGGATAATCTAGTACAGTTTCTACAGTTTTAATCATATATCAGAATAATCAAATTTAGTAAAATGAAGATTATTGATTAAAGCTTTTAGAAGCGTCATAGAATCAAATAATTCTTGTCTTAATACATCTTATAATAAAGACTAAATAATCTTAGTATAAATCAGCTAACCGTCCCAGATTAGCGGGACAGTATGGATTTCGACAATTTGTTCTGCATAGTGGTGCCAATGAAATGTTCAGCATTTCGCGCAATTTGTCCCGCCTGCTCCGCATTTTCAGAAAGTCGAGCGAATCGTAGGTGTATCGCATTCGCAATATATTACATTGTTTACATTATGTACAATTTAATACATTTTATTTACATTCGCAATGTATTAAATTGTCATGGATGATAGGCAATAAACACCGTAGTTCATCAGTCTTTATAAGTGAATATGAATCACACATCCTATGTAACGTATAATATGCCAAAAATATCTATCGCGTGTTTAAGATTGCAAAATGTTTTGGTGATCTTACTTGGTTTAAATATCAAAGTAGCGACAGACCTACTGAGTCCGAGTCAATTACTTTGATTTTTCGCATATGTTGCACATTTATAATACGAGAATTTATATTTCAATTGTGAATATTTAGAAAGATAACATTTTTTCTCTTGAAAATTTTAGAAGACATAGAATCATATATAAATATGGAAGTTATCTAAATTTTATTTTAAGTGCTTTGAGTCAGTCTTTTCGAAAATTGTTTTGCATTGTCGATTGACATCTTTTCTAATTTTAAAATCTCATAAAAAATTGTAAATCTAACTAGATTTACAATTTTTTATACTAAAACTTTGTATATAAGAATTTCAATTTTTTACATTTACATACGTTCCCGGCAATCTTGAGCTGTTAGATCACATTAGCGCAATGGTTTCCAAACTTTCTGTGTCTGCGTCCTCCTTTTTTCATCACAATCTAATTTTATAAATATTTTCTACTTACAATTTATTCTACGAAACAATATACCATATTTTGTATAAATAAAGTTCTTATACATAAAATATATAGGCCTATATTACGGTGTAATAATTTTTAATACAATTAAACAAATCTTACAAAAAAAAAAACGAAAAATAGAATATATGTTTAATACATCATAATATTTAATGTGATGGATGAGTGAGTTTGTTTTTCAGTACAAATTCTTTCAAATCGGGTTCATTGAAAATATCGCTACTCGCAATTCTTTTTCAATCATAAAATAAGATCTATATTTTCTTTTTAAAATAGCTATAGCAGAAAGTTTTTGGATACATGGATATATGTACTATATTTATAACCTTTTGCCGATTCATTTTCTTTCGATACCAATTTGAATTTATTTTTTGCGTATTTATACAAAAAATGATGTTTTCGTTTATTCTTACGCCCCCCCAGTGGGCGCGTCCCACAGTTTGGAAAACACTGCGTTAGCGTATTTTTATAAAGTGTTCCGTATTAGCTTCTTTGGATACATTCATATAAACATAGACAACACCACTAAATCATGTATATAACGAGTCAACCCTTTCTTTAAAATGATCATTGTCGATCGATTTAGCATGGTTTCAACCCTCAGACGTTGCCATCACGACTCTGATTGCGTTGGCAACGACTCAACTCCAGAGCAGGATCATTTTGTGATCTAGTCACTCAATCGATATAGACGATATTAATGTGTGTGTTTGCATATCTTCCATAATCTATTATGTGACTGAAATAATCAATTCATTCGGAAAAATACAGTTTCGGTCACAATCTTTAGTCATGGTCAAGCATTTTAACCCTGGTCGTTGCCTGATTTATTACCAACGCACCCATAGAAAGTTTCACACTCTCCGCATTGGCATCTTAGACTCTAATAATACAATATTAATTTGGAATAAATTGAAATTAATAATAAAATAAATTTTATCTGATATGACTCCATCTATTGACTAATAATTAAATTAAACTGTAAATTTCAAATTTTATCTGAAAATAAAAATGCCTAAATTTCAGTACATAAGTTATTTAAAGAAAAAAATTGTCCAATGTGCGGTAATCAAACAAAAGTAGGTAGGTAGGATATTTAGGGCGTTATCCTAAAATTCCCAGTTCAGTTCCTAGTTAGATCAAAACTTATTTTCAGATAAATAGTTTAATAAAATTATGATGATATCCTGACCAAAACATAAAAATTTTGATTAGGATATCATCATAATTTGAATATGATACAGATTAAAAACGCAAAATAAAGAAAAATAAGGTTTTTTTCTTTATTTATGTGAAAAATAAAGATTTTTTTCCTCGGGTAGAAAGTGTGACAAATACAAACTAACAAGTAAACGTATCGGAAAACATGATAAAATTAAAATGTAAAATAAAATTTGATATAATATTCGATTCGACAATCATGCAAATTGAAGAGATATAAATTATGATTCTCCCGATCACTTTATTGCTTGCCTGATAAACACGCCCACTCATTTAACACTTCAAACGATCTTAGCCTACAACAACCAACAACATCCACCCTTCTATTAATAAATAAAGCAGGAAACGTGTTGATTTTTTTTTCTGGAAAGTATTTATGATTGTTTAAAATATATTTTGTCCTTTTACATAATTTTGATAATTAGGTATCAGATTATATGAAAATCGATTTAAAATCAACAAAGTAATAGTACTATAGAAAAAAAATTTTTTATAAAATAAAAACCTTTGTTGGAAAACTATTTTTTTTTTTTTTTTTTTTTTTTTTACATTCGGAAGATTTATATTATTAAAAGAACAGACATTACAATAAAATTCTGAACTATTTTTTCCACTTTGATTACATTTGATAACTATCAGTTAAATTAATAGTTATTCATTTGAATTTAATACAATTTATCAAACATTTCTGGATTCTAAACGAAACGAATCCACTTAAACAATAACTTCATTATTGAAGTATTTGGACAAAAATTGAACCTTTAGCAACTTTAAACTGTACAAATCATACACTTATTTATAATGCAATACTTTATATTAAAACATCGATATCTTTTTACTTATTTTTCTCATTTTCATTAACTGAAGATGAGGAAAACTTAATGTTTTTGAACGTATTTTTCTGATTCTTAAATAAGGATGAGTACCATTATTGAATGATTTTAAACTTACCAAAGATAGAAAATTTTAATCATTGAATGCACTAGCAAACACGGTTTTTATTAGTATAACAATGTAAAACAAATAACATAAATAATTTGAGCAGTGTAATATGTGATAATTTTTTTTATTTAGAGTTTTTATATATTTGCTATTTACGTTAGATAATATTAAGGATAGTTTTATTATTTATAAATTTTTATATTTTTAAAATATATCTAATAATAATGCTATAACATTTAAATCTTTTAAAGAAAATGTAGATCAGGGGTTACCAAAGTTTTTCGTACCCGGGCCAAATTTCCGAAATACCGGTATTTTAAAAAAGTGTGGGTTTGTGGGCCGAACACTATATCAAAATGGGCAAGACAAATTATTACTACATTTTTATAAAAGAATAAAATAACTGCATTTTTATAATATTTTTATTGAGTAGGTACTTTTATTAATAATACAAGTATGCAATTAATTTTTACCAATACAATTTTTTTAGTACAGTACACTAATATATTTCTTTGATTTTTAAACATTTTGAACAAAATGACCATTTCCTTACAAATTGCGACTTATTCGAGTGGGACTTTGAAAATTGCTTTTTATCTGATGATATATTCTTCATACTGGGCTTACTTTGAAGTATCGACAACAAATGACTATCAGTTATTCTTGATATGAATTTTGATTTATTTAAGTGAAAAAATTGAAAATGTTTTTTCACAAATATATCTAGTTCCGAATAACGAAACCATTCGATATGCAAGTTTTAATAACTAGGATATTCGTCTTCTATTGATAGCTTTTTATAAAATTCATCGAGGCCATTATCACGATAAAATTCTTTTTATCTCACTGTTCTTTTGTAAATTAATCAACTCGAGTTGCAAATTTAATGGTGCAATTTCGGGATTAAAAGAAAACGGATCTTCAAATATAGATAGTTCTTTCTCATAATTTTAAAAATCTAAGAAACGCCTATCAAATTCATCTAACAATCTTTGAAATGTATTACTATACTTTTCTGAAAATTGTATTGATTTGGGCCAGCAATAGTTCGCGGGCCATATGAAACAGTCTCGCGGGCCGCACTTTGGTAACCCCTGATATAACCTAATTATTTAATTCAGATCGTAAGAAAGAATTGTACCGAGTTTGGCGGTTATAGGTTCTATCGTTTAAGAGATTAATGGACACAAACATATAATCCAAAATATATACTGTATATGAGATTAATAATTTCATCCAAGAGATATAAATAACTATTGTTTAATATTTACCTAAACTTTAATAAATGCGACTATTTGTTAAGATGCCCAGTTGTGATGATTTGAAAAATTAATCAGTTTTATAGTTAAAAAATCTCGCGATTTTATATTTTAATACATTCAGAAAGAACAGATATTTCTTTTACCAATTTTAATTCAGTTAGTCTGATGATGTCTGATGAATATGTGATGTTTCGGAGACGCCGGAAGAACCCCTTCGATTTGAAAAATATAATAGAAATTTGTAATAATTCAAATGTAAAAAAATTTAAATATAAAAATTTAATTTAAATGTAGAAATCGGTGAATTTGATGAATTTTTATCAGTGATTTTTATTAATCATTCCATCAGACGAGGAACTTCCTTTTCGTTTGTTAATTCCTCTTCGAGCGTGAGAAACTTCTTTCTCACAAAGTGAAATAAATACGAGAAGATTAGTCAGCAGTTATCAATCAGCAGAGAGTAGACAGAGAAGAAGAAACATCTAGTAATTAGAGGTGAAGAAAAAAAACGAAATGTAACAACAACGACGGGCAAACAACTCGACCCATCGGGGCGACAAGGCCGAACGAAGACGATGGACGGCTATAGCCGAGCCGACGAGGCCGACACAGACGGACGACAGCATGCAGGACGACGACGAAGTGTGAAAGTGAACTGTATAATCAACGGACATTTGTAAACAATTGGACATCTAATGTTAGTATCTTTGGATAATTGTTAAATGGATTATAAAATAATGTAACACCGGTAATCTCTCTTTCAGGTATGTGGAAGACTCGTGAAACTCTCACACACTCTCTCTCGAATATCGTCATGTAGAATTAGATTAAACATAAGATAGATTAAATTAGAATTAGGTGGAATGTTATTATCATGTTATAGTGAATTGTAGTCTTACTGTAAATAAAACGCTTTGCTTATGCTGAACGAGTAGTTTGAAGTCAATTCTTTCAGTTCTGGATCCTTGTGCAGCTGACCTACGCGCCATTACATAATACGGTCATCATTCAAATCCTGATCAAATACGTTCAGTGCTGGAGCATCACGGACTTAAACTACTCCTGGTGTCAGCATCTGACGCTTATGCCGAAATACTCGTTGCGCGCCTCTTACATATAACATTTTAATAAATATGAAGTTTAAAATAACAAATGAAATCAATATATGAAATAATTTTCCTATTAAAAAAATTTTATTCCTGGAAACAATACAATGAAGTTTCCAGGAAGAATTTTTTTAATATATAGGCTGTATTTTCAAAATAAGAAGCGCCGGGCACACTTTACTAGTGTTATTATATATATTATATGATAAAATAGCATTTCTACATGGCTCACTAACTATTTATTATTCATAATTTGTAAATTTACTTAAATTAATTTAAAAATTTTTAAATTAAAAACCAGGTTGTTCAGTTTTTCTAGTTATCAGCCAGGATACTAATGTCTTGATGGCATAACAGTTGTCACAAATTATATTATGTACCTAAACTTCCTGAGCAACGTCGTGTACTCTCACTAGTTTAATATATAATACAGTATCCATTTTTTTACAATACTGATTAGTTCAAGTTTTAAAGTACTACACTCACTATATAACTTCTAGAGATAAAAATTAGAAATTATTGCATTATTTGAATGAGGTTTTCATTTTATCATTTAGTGCAGGTTTTATGAAGTTGTTGTTGTTGCGTGAATTTTATACTAATACTCACGTATTTAATAATAATTCGTGTGGATTAGTTCTATAAGAAGAAAAAATATCATCTTGTAAGTTTGCGATTTTTGCCTTTCCTGAAATTTTAATTATTCTTTATTAATCCTCAAATAAAAATGCAAATTATAAGTCTAACTGATTAATTTTGATGTCTAATTAACTGATTAATTTTTCATTTATCTCTTGTTCATTTGTTTTTGAAAACGATTTCCAAATTTCTTATTTTAACCATTAATCCTTCTTGAAAACATATAATTATCCTAACAAATGATCGAAATTCTCATTTATCTCTAACGAAATATATCATTTCTTCAAGTAGAATATCGATATTTAAAATAGCAAACATTGACGATAATAATCCGTAAAAAAAACTTCCATTATTGTACAAACAGTAATTTTATCCGCGAAAGTAGAATAAGGACTTATAATTTCTAATTTAGTTTAATGTAAACTTAATTACTTCGCGCTAACAAATTATATTTTTGTCAAATTAAAAAATGATTTTAAGGCTATTAAAAAATGGCGAATCGATAATGTTCGAAATATTAGTGAATTCAGAAAGTATAAAATTAGAAATGATGCAAATTTTAGACCATATGAAAGTCATAATTTCAGTGCTTTATAATATGTTGAAAATCTCATGACTCTGGTTGGCATCTTTTCTAGAATTCTTCTATATATACAGTATATATATCTCACTGATTTTGTATAAATTATTTAAATTACGGTACGAAATATATTTAAAATTCTAATAAACTATATAGGTTATTATAAAATTAATGCAATATGTTGAGTAATTTGAATTTCACTATACATATAGTTACAATAATTATTATAACCAACAAGAAAAATTTCAAATTTATTCTGTTTTTTTTCTTTTTTATGTTAAAAGCGAGTGGTAAAAATTTTAAACAAATATGTTGAAATTCACCAATTTGAATTCATTTCAAAACAGATTCTCATTTTTACTAACAAATTAGTATTTTCTTAATTTACACATTGATTTATACTCGAGAAAACGTTCAAATTATTTAAAAGTAAATTCTAAAAAAAAAAAAAAAATAGCATTTACAATTCAAATTAAAAACAAATTTAAATAATAATAGTCATTTCACCTCATTCTAAAGTATTTAGATTTCTTTTTTAATTTGAATATTTTTTTATTTAACGTCATACAAAGCGGCACGATAACTCAATATTGTAGTAATAAATAATGCAGAATATTTTTACTAAAACGCTTCAGGAGAAATATCGGTCACGATTCAGCAAGATAAATAACACACATCGTACAAGAAGTTACGTGATGCGTGAAAATACAATGAGTTGTCCAAAATTATGCATCATTCTTCATACAAGATAAGTCAGCATGAAATTATCTGAATAACATGAAAGCTGTAAACACATCTAATTCTGTTTAATATTGAATAATCAATAAAACCATGATTAATTCTGTCTCTCTGTAAGCAAAACACAGAAAATATTGCAAAGATGTGAGCAATACGACATTAATATTGAATTTTATTTGCTACTTTAACATTTCTACTTTTAAAGAAGCATTATTAAAAATGTTTAAAAAAAAATTTAACATAAAATTATTCAATGTTTAATTAAATTTAACATAAAAGTTATTTCATCAGCCTATTTTATAGGATGATGAAATAATTTATTGTACTATTGTATAAATCATAAAATTATTATATTTTTTCCCCTGTAAATAAAAAAAAAAATATAGAAAAAATTTTAGTCTCGATAAAATTCGTGCTGCCTTCTTGAAAATTTAAATTCTAAATTACCCGTATTTAGCACTGACAGTTTTAATTTTAGTTTTTATATGTATAATATAATAAATTATTCTAAAGAATATTAGCGTTATATTGGATACAGGAAATGATAGTCAAATAATAGCAGAATAAAAGACTCGAGTAAAACTGTTTACACAGTCCTGTACTCAAAGTAAAAGAAGATACCGTTTTTATCGATCTGTCTGGTTTCAATCTCCACCTATGCACACCACTGGATAGATCAAATCCGGACAGAAAAGACTTCATAAGAAAGATGTGAATACCACACAACTGTAAATCGTTAAATCTTAGAAAGAAAAATCGGAATACCCTGCTATTCTGAAAGCAAAAAAATTAGAAATATTATTATATGGAAATTTGGCATTAAACATAAGGAAAACATTTATACACTTATAGTATTTACAAATCTCCTAAGTCAGCAGATAGAAACGAAAGATTGATAACGAAATGAAAATTAAAATAAAATTGTTTGAAAGATTTTTAGTACATATTTTAATAAAGTAGCTCTACATGTTGTGTTTAGTATTATCTCTTATGTTTTAACATGAAACAAAGACATACAAATAAATACTGTGATTCATAAATTCGATTATTAAAATAAATATGAAAATTGTTGAAGTGTGTGATTATTAATTTAAACCTTGTGTTTAAGTTATTATTAGATTTATTTATTTATAGTAAAATATAATTAATAAAGTTGCTGTTAATAAATGTTTAGCTTATAATTCGAAATAAAATGAAACTTATAAGATTACCATGTTTCTTCCACTAATAATTTTTGAAATAATTACAGTAATATATTTTCCTTAAATTGAATAGGCTGTTCTACCATTAAAGATGACCTGGATAGATATTTTTTAATCATACAATTTCGATCTCTTAAAAAATGGAGGACAGTTTGAAATACTCTCTTAACATATGTTGAACTAATTAGTGGAGTTTTATGAAATTCAGGAAGATAGTCAGATTATTAAATTTGAAATAAAATAAATTTTACTCTATAGTTTCATCCATTTAAAACTAGTGGATGTGACAATCACTGAGGTTCTCTTTGTGAGGTCCTAGAAAACCTCCATAAAATCAATATGAAAAAATATATATCAAATAATGAAATAAAGAATGTAAAACAAACGAGAATATGAGGATGCGGAATTCAGATCTTTCGTTGGACATCGCTGGTCGTCATACGATCAAGAGTGACGTATTGGAATGTTAAAACGATCACCTGTTTATCATTCCAGGGAACAATGCACAATAGAGAAATGGGATATCAAGAAAAGTCAGATGACATTCCTGTAATACAAATAAAAAAAAAAAAAGATAAAATAACTGAAAGAGAAGACGGGGATACTCATCTTTCTCCAGGGAGGAGAGAAAGAAACGTATTTATATACGTATCTGTTGTCGTATCAGGGCGGTATCTGTGGTGGTATCTGTGGCTGTTCTTCTGTTGCCGTGTCCGTTGCCGTTGCTATTGCTGATCCTACTTCTCTAATCTAAGGAAACTTCTACCTGTGTGATTAATTTTGAAAATCTACATTAAACTTGAACCAAAGACTGTTATAATTGTACTAGAGACTATTACTCTGAATCTCATCTGCAATATATTAAGAAGACCGTGTTATTAGAAAAATATAGTACAGGTATTTGTCCTCCATTCATCATGGAAATTTTGTAATGATATCTTCTTCATCTCTCTCTCTCATTAAAGATCCAAAGTTTACACAAACTATAAATGTCTGTCTCTGCTTATGTCGAGAAACACATTCTCACTTTGCCATTCTTACCCCCGTCCAAATCACATAACCGCCGTAGGCCAAAGCCTATAGCCATCGTCCGTCGAATCTACATTTTTAATAATTACTGATCTGTTTGGTAGATTTTTATGGTATTCGATATAGCGGTTGCAGCATAAAAAATTATTTTGATAGTATATATTTCAATACCATATCTTTAATCACTTCAAAATAGTGGTCATGTTTCCAGGTGTAAAACATTCAATTTATCATGGAATAAATAGAATGTTCTCTCCTTTGCTTCCTCATATGTTTCCACTCTCCTAGCTTCTTCATAAGTTTATATCTTATACACAGTACATAGTACATAGAGCTATAGAGCTCTATGTACTATGATATAGTTGATATGTCTATGTATATGATATAGACATAGTTTAGTACATAGAGCTATAACTTCACAAGCATTATCTTTTATGTATCGTTCGAGATGTCTTAAAGTAGACGATCAGTTCTTTTCTCAATTGCTTGTCTTACTAGTAAACATACTGTATAGTAAAGTCAGCAAGCAATAATAAAGTTTAAAAATTGTAAAAAAATTGTTAAATTTTTGATCCATAAGTCTTTTTATGTTATATTACTAAAAATACTCTTCTTCATAGTACAATACAAAAAAAGGAAGATAACGATAGGCCTTAAAATTCCCCAGTTATTACAAATACTTTTTGTTACGGCTTTTTATTGAATTATTAAGTGGATTTATCCGGCAATAATAACGAAATTTATGATGAAAATTTCCCAGATCTCTTTCACATAAATAAAAAAACACTATTGAAAAATATACTTTACACTAGGATATAAATCGTAGTAAGGAATAATAGCTATGGAATAATTTTTTTGAATTTATATCTATTTTTCTTGTATAAGTTTAAATTCCACAAAGTATAATATTCTCGTTATTCAAAGCTATGTTTTTATTCAAAGCTAAAATAAAGGTTAGAAAGAGAAGGCTAACACTGTATTTTAAGGAAGATATATTTAAAATAAAGAACTGTTTATGAAAACAGAAATATGTTTTGGTTATCTACGAACTCAAGTTATCTTCTATTAAAATTCAACATGTAGAAACTGATAAATTCTTGAACGAACTTCTTTCTAATGCAAAAAAATATATAAATTTTCTGCTTGTTTCAAAGCGAAATAACAAGTTTAAAAATTAAGTTTAATTAATCGACAACCACAATGATAATTAATTGATATCTTACATCATAATAATCGAATTATAAAAGAATGCAAATAAGTACTCTATTATTAATAGCATGTAAATTATAATTAAATTAGTATAAATTTCTACAATTACTGATTTTTACATCTATAATTAGTAACATAAAAATTTATAATAATTTGCAAAAATTGTCCTTAATTGAATTTACTTAGCATATTTGCGATATCGGATAATTAATTAATTGTTTTTATTTTTTATTTTTTTCTATTTATCCAAACGAAAAATGCGATTACAATCCTCTAATTAATTAAAACATAAAATAATTATTGACTGTGAAGATAATTTATTTTACAAATTATTTTTTAACATTAATTAATCGACAAATGAAATCAATAATGCTTTACACTTAATTACATTCTAACTTAAGATTAAAACATACGCTAAAACGAAAAATACTATTAGTTAAGATAGGAATTTTTAAATTAAGAAGTTATGTAAAAATAAAACACGGATTATGGGCAATTAATTTTTAAAAGTTTTAACAAAATCAATATGTAAAAGCGTAATAATTTTATTATTATAGGTATTTTTAGAGATAAGGGATAATGGAATTAAAAACAAAAAATTTTTTTAACTTCATCTGGAGATATTTGAAAAAAAAATTCTTTAAATTGTTTGCTTTAAGATCCGTTGAAAAATAAAATACGTTCAAGAAAGGAATTAATAATAATTAAAGTGGATTTTGATAGATAAACTTTCGCCATTCTCAAACTTAAATATAAGATATAATGATAATTTTTAAATATTAAATGAAAAGATAATTAATTATTTTAATTTTTCTTCGAAAATAAAAAAAGGATAGTTACTGTTTATCTATTTTTCTTTTTATAGTTTTTCTTAACTCGTTTATTTATTATTTTAACTGAAGCACCCATTTTCTTAAAAAAAAAAAAAAACAGAAAGAAAGACGAAGTTTGTCTTTATAGGTTATAATAAATTGTATAATATGTATATTTAATCCAATTAATTAACGAGAATAAATTTAATAAATAAGATATTTTTCTCATTTTACGTGATATTTAATTAATAAGTTAATAAATAAGCTCTTCTGGAAAGAACTAATGTCTATTTTTTGGATGTGACTATTCTATTGGATTTTATAAAAATCAATTAGTTCAAAAGTCATTAAAGAGAGAAAATTTAAAATCCCATCATTTTTTAAATAGTTAAAAAATTAATTGATGTGTTAGCGAGATAATCTTCAATAATTTGACTTTCTTACTAAATTTTATAAAAAAAATCCAATAATTAATTGAGGTAATATTGAAAAATGTAAGTAAGTTTGAATATCAGCCTTTTTTAAATGGTTGAAGCTAGAGGATAAATACTGCATAATCGAGATTATTTTTTTTTTTAAATGTCAGAACATCATTATCAAATTTCACGAAAATGTATTAATTATTTCAAAAATTATTAACGGGGCTATACAGAAAGAGAGCATAATGATGTTATAAGTCTCACTTTTCTTCAAAAAGTAGAGTAATAAAATAAATAAAATATTATTTAAAAGGAACAATAGAAAATATGTGATTATAGAAAAGTATAAAAAATGATAAATAAATGCAGTAAAATCATTGATGGAATTAATATAAATAGATGAAATTAAATAGATTAATAACGTTACTTTTGATTTTCTCAATAGATACTACTAAAAAGTTATTTTTCCCCTTAATGCAGGATGAATATACTGTAAAGTGTTTTTCTGATTAAGAAAAATCATAACTTAAAAACTATACTAGATAGAAACATACAGTTTGTAACATTATGTAGACCAATTCTTATATGAGACATAGATGTATAGGTGCATAATCTATGTACGATCTAATTGGCGCTGCAATCGCCGATATCAAAATGGATTCTATGAAGAGTAAGTTTGTCATAAGATGGTGCACCGTCACACCGGATTTTAGATATTCGATAGTTCTTGGATACAATGTTTCCAAACCGATGAATTCGAAGGGATGATCCAACACTATGGCCATCAGCCCATCACATTCAGAGATATTGACTTTTTTCCAGGGAGTCATCAAGGACAAAATGTTTCAAATACCAGTAATATGGAGACTTTGAAGGAAAGGATAACTAATGCTTTAGCGACAATGGCTGATGGCTGAACTGATATTGGAGAAAACAGGAGAAGTTCAGTATCAATAGACGATTTCTGGCTGACAAAAGGAGCTCATGTTGAAGTGTTCTAATGTAGGAAAAAAAATTATGGAAATGTCTCTTGTTTGGTAAAAACTTTCTGAGTTGTAAAATATTTTTTTCGATTAAAATTGACCCAATTTAAACTCGATATGGAAGATTGAACGGATGGACGAACACGAATCCATTACTGTGCTAATGAATCCCCAAAACTGTTATCTCTCGATGTTAAAAAAGGCATTTTGCAAAAAAACCTGATGTTTGTACCTAGCAGAGTTTTCGTATAATTAATGTTTCAAATGAGGAAAAGACTTTATGCTCACTCTATATAATTATATCACACAATCATGGAGCGATTTGGAATTAATTTTTGAGCCGGGAAACATAAAAAAATTTTTTAAGCATTTATAGATTGATATATGTATTCGTATCTAATAAAATACCATTATAGCATTTTTAATAATTAGACATAAAGATGTGGCAAATTTCGATCAGAACTGATTAGTGTAAGCACATAATTTTTCCAAGTATTTGACAAAATTATTTCTTCTCTATTTTAATTGATTGATTTCACATCATTGATCATTTCAAATTAATTAGAGCTTATCGGTTTATGAAATAAATAATTTGATCGAATAAAAAATAATCATTTAACATACTGAATATATTGCAATTATTTTTAGTGAGTAAGCAAAAACAACTAATATTTTTCTTGTTATCCAATATTCAATCTTTTTTTCTTTTTTATAGGTATCAGTTATTAAGCTGTTTTTAATAAATTAATATTCAAACAAAAGATAATTATGAAAACAAAGTATAAGCAATTATAATTCCATTAATCTTATTATTACTGGATTTATAATCTAGATTTATTAATAAAGTTTACATATTTTTAATTATTTTCTTTTATCAGAATGTGAAATAAACTTATAGTCGCTAGAAAAGTGAGGAATATGATTGAAGTTAATTCTAGAAAAAAAATCTTTATTTTTATATCTACTGAGAAAAGTTTGAAAGCAGAAATTTTTCTAGATCGCTATCCACTTACTTTTTTCACCAACTTACAAGGGAATTCTTTCTTTAGTAAACCATACTATTAGCAATTTAAAACACTCAATTATTTATTTTACTTTCTTCTGAAACATTTTTATTTATAAGAGATAAAAAAGTCAAGTGCTCATAAAAAAAAATGATTTTGGAGACGTAGAAAATGGACTTTTTAATGGCACTTTAACTAATATTTGAAGATTCCTCTATGAGAATTCAGAATAATGTAAAATTTTATATTTTTAATTAAGACCGATTACATTTCGAATTTATGAATATTTAAATTTTATAATATTATCATAATTATTTAATAACAAAATATATTTTTGAAAATATTTTAATTTGTCGATTCTCTTTGCCGATTGAACTATTCCAGTGGCTGGATTTTGGAATAAATTCACGTTTGAATTACAGTATATAATTGTGAAATTTAGTTAATTATATTTATAATATAAATCTAGAAATAAGATGATTAGAATTTTTCATTATTGAGTATTTATCTAATAATATTTTTTCTGCAATGCTCAATAGGCTACCATACTCATGAAGATGATAACTGGAAGTTGAAAAATGGATGATTCGACTTGACTGATCATCAGAGTTTGAAGATCCTCGATATTCCAAATGTTCCAAATGGAAAACCAAAATTTGTCTAAATCTATGTTAATGCAAATGAAACTAGTAAAGATTTATATCAAGAATATTTTGAAGCCATACGAGTCTACAGAAATATCAACATAAACTTATAAATTAACCAAAAATAATATCCATGCATATTTAAATATAAGCTTGTCATAGTTCCAGATATGGACCCCAAATATACTATTAGCTTATAGGTATGAATAAATTTTTAAGAGCAGGCTATGCTCCAGAATTGAAGAGTAGATCTTTTTCTTTTAACATGAACTTTATGCTCTCTTTCTACTAATGACAATTACTTATAGTTGAATACTAATACTACTAACAAGAAGATAATTGCACTGAATTGTACTAACAAGAAGATAATTGCATTTTGATTAATTATTAGGGCCTACTCTTAGATTAATGTAGATTACAAATTTTGATTGCAACATTGCGTTATATTGAAGATATCATTTCTTTGCGTAATTATAATTGACTCTTTCAATAATTCGAGATGAAATCTGAAATTATGGATTACTTAAAGAAATATTATAAATAAACGCTTCAAATTCATCTTTGTATGCTCTTTTTCATTATTAGATAATTTAGGTGAAAGATGGAGATCACAAATTTTACAGTTATAATGACAATTACCTTCTAATTTAATGATGCATGATTATTTACAAAACAATTACCATATATAATCTGTTATATATGTTAATTGTTTGTTGTTTAACTGATCGGTGTATAAGCAGATCCCCTTAATTCATATTCTAAAAACAAATGAAAATCTATACTCGCATATAAGCCAACCAAAAATTTCAAGAGTAAGAACAATATGCATTCATTGAAATAAATAAAATATTCTTTTATGTTTTTAAAAACTTTCCAAATCACTTCACTATCAGAATATATATCGGCATTTGAAGAAAAAGCTAAATTCATATCATAGAAATGTCACGACGCGACGTGAAGAGAAAACAGAATGGAGATCATAAGGCGATCGTATCACGTCGTGTATAGTCGACAAACAATACAATTTTATTGAAATGTTTGTTCGACAAGAAATATTAAACAAATACGAGTATTAAATATTTTCGCCGTTTTAAATCTCAATAAAAATATTTAATAAAGTTTAAACGATAGAAAACCAAAATCAAAAATGCGCAATGGAAGTTTCATTATAGCCAACAGAATGGAAAGCCGAAGAGATCACATGCCAATCGTCAGATGATCATATCTGATATCCTAAAACAGCTAAATAATAATCATCTTGTATTTGCAAACTGATCAAAATTATTAGAAAATATGTAAATCAATGATCGCTACATTTCCATTTAACACGAATTATAATATATAGAGCCGCCATCTTTATTCATTAAAAAGAAAGGTTTTTACATTTGATCTTATTTACAGTATCCGAACAATTAGTATTTTTGAATATATTTAAATAAGAATATTCATATATTTCTATAAATTTTTTAAGATAGAACCGAGAAGAAATAAATATCTATTATGAAAAGATATGGTGGATCTCGCGATTGCCGAAGGTCGTCTACAAGCGCGAATAGTACGCAATACGACTGCTATATATATATTTTCGATCCTATTTGTATAATATCTTTCATTTAAATAAAAACGAAAATATTGATTTATGAACAGCCATATATATTCATGTAATTGTGATAATAAAAAGAGCAAGATAATGATCTTTGTTAGAATAAATATGATGGATCACGACCAAACCAGCGAATCTTATCTTACAAAAATTTTAGTTTTTATTACTGCATGCATAAGCCGATCTTTCTTTACAAATATTTATTCTTTATAAAATTTTTTGGCATATACGCGAGTGTATATAGTAAGTAGAAAAATTGTTAATGTCAATTTTGATTGATAACGCAGCTTTCATATCAGATGTGCTTAGAATTTTTCCTTTAAAACTGCATATCTTCTTTTTTAAAGCACAGATATACTATCAAGCGTGTTTCGGATCTATCCATTGAAAATAAGACACTGTTGTGTCAAAATGTAAATCAGAAACATCGAGATTATTCTGATTTGTGAGAGATCATTTTCTATGATTAGGCAGGTTTTCATAAAAGCGATATTTTATCTATTTTAAAAAGAATCAATCAATGTTAGTTTTTTTTTCCTCCGGATATAATTTCAAAAATATATTTCTTATATTTCCATGTAATATAGGAGTTACTCAATATGATTTGTATTATGCCATCACTTCAGAAAATTCATTGTTTTCTAAATTTGTAGAGAAATTATAATATTTTTTAAATTAATGCATTTTCCATCAAACTTCAATTATATAAATAACCACTTAACGTCTACAGTATCATATACAATACAAACCCTTTAACCCCTTATTATTATTAATGTATTCATTTTTTCTACCAATTGACTGTTGTGTCATATGTGATTGAAAAACAG
>WUQG02395883.1:0-17738 GCA_011317285.2 Androctonus mauritanicus | reverse complement strand
ACGCTCCTAGGCCAAATATAAGTAGATCCAAATCCCGCCAGATTATCTCATCAAGTTGGTGAACCTAACTTGCTGACAGATTTTACATTGCTCCATGTGGCTCTAAATCACCCTATTTCAAGGGTTGATGGCCCTGTAAAAAAATAGCTGGACTATTTTGATTGAGTTTGATCTTGTGGAAAAATGGCATAAATCTGGATGGCATGATCAATCACAAAGCACCCTGCCTACTTTTTCTATTTTTGTGTTGCAGTCTTGAATCATCTAATCACTACTTTCTGGAACTTTGACATTGTCTAACATCACTCTTTATGACCCCCCCTCCTCCTTCAATGCATTTGGTGATAGGGAATCGGACTTTGCCTGCCCTAATATTTTATCCCGTGCAGTTCATCGAATTGCTATTATATTGACCGTGACAAAGAATGCTTATATTAAATTTCGGCGCGAAGTGCCCAAGTAACTCAGGGCGAGAAATCCCACCAAATTCGCGGCAATCCAATTCAACTGTATTGTTACTTGTTAGTAAATGCCGTGGCTGATTCTACCCAGAATTGCTCTCTACCATTGTGAGGAAACTCATTCATTCCAACTTTGACATGCCCCAAAAGAGACCCCATTGCACTCATTCTACTATGACAACTCTGCGGCGATCGCAACGGCTTGCTGCTCAACAACAGAAAGCTGACAGCCATGCGATGGGTGGCAAGAACATGATTCTGGAGAACAAGTATCCTATTCTAGTAAGGCCACTTTTAGTATCCAGTCGCACACTCTCATACACAGTATTTTTGGGAAAGTAAAACTGACAAATAACGAGATGGATAAACAAGGGCATGTAAGTTAAATACAGAATAAACTATGCTTCTTCAGTTTTCTTCCCGTTTTTCTCTTATTCATACCTTTAAAATTATAATAAATGACATTTATAACTTTTTACAATCTTAATCTAATCTGAAATGTTTACAGTTAGTTTAGAATTTTATCGTGAAAATAAGATACTTATCAAATTATTATTGAAAGTTTTTTTTTTATGATTTTGACACCTAATATTGATCAAATTTAAAATCCGTTTAATTGTATTAAATTTAAATGCAAATTAAGAAGTATTTTTATCTTTTTCTTGCATTATTTAGAAGAATTTAAGTTTGATAGACGTGTTTCATAGTACAGTTCATTTTAAAGCGATTATGAAGAAATTTATAAAGTATAAGTACCAAGATCGATCGAAATGTGATCTTTGAAGGATTAACTCAGAAATGGCATGAATGTGACAGAGACACGTGAATCTGGAAGATGAATAATTTTTAAAATGATAGTCTAATTTGACGAATTTATTAAAATATCATAAATAATTAAAGAATAAAAATTTTAATATTAAATATAAAAAACTTTTTATCAGTATTAATTTAAACTCAAACGAAAAACAACAATAGAAAATTTTGATTAATTCTCTCAGTTATGATGGCTAAATTTTTTAATTTTTTGTTAAATATTTTAATAAATAAAAATATCTTCCAGCTAATGATCATCTTTAAATTTATATTTATATTTCTAAATTAATCTTTAAAATAACCACTTGATAATGTATACAATTATAATTATTAATCATGTTAATTTATATAATTATATTACTTGAAATTTTGAATTTACATTAATTTAAGCAATTCTTTAACATTTATAGCACATTAGTATATAAAATCTTAAAGTGAATTTTACAGAAAAAAATGTTAAAAATAAAAACTATTATATGAGTTTTTATAAAAATAATGAATCATAATAACTGAAACTTTCACTGTTTTTTTAATTTTTTGTATTTAAAATACTTATAAAAAGTATCGAAACTTCGATACTTTTTATAAGTATTTTAAATACAAGTTATATATATCGAAACTTCGATATATATTAAAGAAATATATATTCTTAGATATTTAACGTCTCGCAACGTAGCTTTTTCTAATATTTATCTTTCAATTATCGGCATTTTGGTTTTCACTCTTAGCCGTATTGGCAAATAAACAGCGCTTTTATTAGCGAATCTCCTCTTCTACAGATAGTGCTTAACTCCATGCACAAGTATCAGCCGAGAATCCATCTCATCCGACTTCGATCCGATAGTTCCAGTCCGCCCTTGATCACAGACTTGGAGGCAGAACTATACAGAACTTATATTTTCCCCGAAACAGTTTTCACTGCAGTTACAGCATATCAAAACCAACTGGTAAGTTCTAAATATTATAAAAAAATACTATAATTATTTTATAGTTAGCCATTATCTATAACCCTCTTTTGAGTCTATAAATTTTCTACATAGACCGGTCATGTTTATGCTTTTTTCTTACACGTGTTTGCGAAACTTAATTAGAATATATTATAAATTTTAATAAAAATGTTTAATAATTTGAAAATTTGTTTTTTCTTTTATGTTTTTTCATTTATACAGATTACGAAATTAAAAATTGATAGCAATCCGTTTGCCAAAGGTTTTCGAGATTCTTCACGACTCACAGATCTAGAGAGGTAAAAAAAATCTTATGTTAAAGTTTTGATACAATACCAAGTTAGTTCATCTACCCTATTCTAAGAAAGTGAGTCATTTTTTATTAGACAATTTACTATGTCCAGGTGACAATTCACTTTGACACAGTAAATTGTCAATTTTGTCTTTAAAAAATTGTCGAGTCTCTGCAATCTGATTTCGAATATTTTTAAATTAAGTTTTTTATAAAAATTTAGTGATTTTTTAATGTAATTTTCGATTGTCGAATATGTTAACTTAATTTACTTTTTTTTTTTTTTTCAAAATGAAAGCAATAAGTGATTCTCTAAGTAATTAAATATAATATGTTTTAGAGTGTGCACATGTAAAAAAATCCGCACTTCAGCGAACAAAACACTAGAAAGTTCTTTCGGCAATAAGAATTTTCTTTGATGAACTTAATATAAGGTACAAGTGGCATTACTCGGCCCGTTTACTTAACATCTGCATCTTTCTATCTCTTTGTACATCTCATATAAATTATTCTTTCACTATCCCTGCAGTCCATTATTATACACGGGAAGTATTAAGAGGCGTTGTTTAGAATGATGATAACATGGTTTACTTTTTTTTATAACGAGGTTAATTTAAGGTAGAAGAGAGAAATATTCCATTAGTAGAATTCGTATTGACATCTAGTAACAGTTACTTCCATTCTATACAATAATTAGGTTCACTACATTTTATTCCTGTTGTAAATAAGTTCCTTCACGATACAGTTAACGAAGAAAGACTAACTAAAGACGTAAAAGATTTTTATTGTCGGCCAGACTCGCAATTTTATCACCTTTTGGACCATTAAAGTCACATTAAAGAAGCAACCGAGTTGCAAAAAAGTATCAACAGGTGTTGATACTAGATTTAAAATATCGATCATCATTTTTATATCTTTAATTTAAAAATTGCATAAAAATAAATAGTTTTCATTTTTTTTCTTAGGGAATCAGTTGAAACTTTATTAAGAGAACACGCTTTTCGACATTCTCCATTTAGAGCTTTGGTCACTGGAGATTTAACTGCCGAACCTACTTTGGTAGGAACTTCAGGTAAGATAGATAAAATCTGAATTACGAATATTCTTTATTGATTTATTATTGCAGTTATAAGTATCGTTAGCAATGGACTTAGTTAATTATACACATTGCTAAACATGTAAATATATATACAATACAGCCTAATCCTGAATTAATCCAATAGAAATTTACTATTAAATATGTTATCAATTTTTGTTTAGACTAAATATTTAAAAATATAGAATTTTCTTAATTTTCAGGATTGGCTCGACTTCCTACTAATAGCGAGTTACTCTTAATGGCCAGTCAAGGAGCAGTACCTTGGAAATTCCCTCATGTGCCTGCACTAAGTGTCGCTGATTTGTCATCAATAATGTCATCCCACCCTCAAACTGCAGCTAATTTTGCTAGTTTATATTTCGGACTTCCTCGGACATTCATTCCACCTTTATCTCTATTAAATTCTAACAATGCAGCGACTACTACAGAACCAGGAACTTCGTCCTCGTCGGGAAACTATAGCAGATCGTATCCTGGTCTTCCTCCTGGATCAAACTTATATGCATCTCGTCTCCATTTAGGTGGGATTTATCCCGGACTAAGGTTTCATCCCTATCTACAACCACGTCTTTTACAACCGTCTTCTTCCAAATCTTCTCTAGATTCCTCCGACTGTGACGGACTAGCGCCTCAAGTTTGATTCTAGAGTTCCTAGAGGCCTCATTAATCTTCCTGAATTATGAATATTTGTATATTTGGAACGACATTCCAGTATAAAAAAATATTGATTGTACATACAAATACAAGTATATACTAGAGGTTTTGGTGATTTTTGGCAAGAAATGGTCCTCCGGTTAAGCTTCTTTGCATAGGTCACACTAGTCCAGGTTTATCGCGTTTGTGAACTTTGAAAAAGTGCAATATGGTGTTGGAATTTATTTTAAAATATTAAAACACTGGTACATATCTTAACTAATTTTTTTTATCTCAAGAAAATTCTATCTTATCCAAATTGTACATAGGCCTATAAATATATAAATATATATTATTATATATAATTTTCTTCTTTAAGAATTGTAATGCTTACTACCTCACTTCTCTGACATATCCCTCAAAAAAATTTTGAAGGAAATTTTGGTTAGAATTGTATTGTTTCACAAACTGAAAGATGAAAAGGTTAAATTAAAAAAATTATTCAAGTTTAATATGTTTCTTTCTTTATATAACTATATTATATACAGCAAAAGTCGAAAATATAAAAATCAAATTATTAACAATATTATAGAGAACAAGAACTAATTTTTAAATCCATTAAAATAGTGAATATTATATGCATTACTTTGGGATATTTGAAGAATTTATGGGCTTAAATATCATTCCACTAATTTTTATAATAATTAATAAATTTCTGTTAGTTTTTAACATATAAGTTTTGTTAATCCAAGAAAAAGAGAAACTTTGCCTTTTATTTTCAGTGTTCAATATATATATATATATATATTCCAGCTATATAATACCAAATTTCTAATACAGTAGTCAATTATATTTATGTTTAAAACGATTCTAATCATTAAAGATATTGTTTTGCATATATAATGTAATTCATACGAATTGGTTTCTGATTAGATTATATTATAAAGATAATTAAATCGTTAGTTAAGTTCTTATACTGTAGATCAAATTTTATGCAAGTAGATGCTTAAATACTTGGCTTCTATCTGATAAAAGGATTTTATTATATCAAAGCATCCCGATAAGATTTTATGATAGCATCTATAAAACCTACTTCAATCGAAAATTGTGATAAATTGACAATTTTGTCATTGGACTTTAATTTAATTAGTTTAAGAATTTCAATCTGGGACAGACATCTCGTAAATTGTAAATAGTCTATCTTTTAGGATTCAAATTACCGAATAAAGTAGTCCGAGTTTAACTTATAGCCTCAGAATTTATGAGGACTGAAGAACACCCGATAGGCAGCATGTTATAAGGAAAGTGAAAGTGTGTGTGTGAGAGAGAGAGAGGAGAGAAAGACCCTCTGCCCATGAAGTCAGTCCCTGGTGTGAGGTCTCACACCTTTGCCAGAAGAGAAACAACACCTCTAACTAGTTCGGAGATGTATTAGTCAATTTACGAGCAAAATTCAAAAGAGGGATTAAGTCTGTTCTGAAGCCTATAAAATTTTGTGTCCTGCTGGCAACTTTTACATAGTTTCTTTTCAAAGACATTCAGGAAATGCTTGATTAAATAATATATAAAAATTTATTTGTTCAGCTATGAAATTTGAAATTTGAAATCAAATTAATTAATATAATAGATAATAATTCGAAAACAGACATAATTCCCCTTTCGGAAATAAATAGAATTAAATTAATTTACAGTTTAATTTGAATTATTTTTGCAAGATATATTTAAGCTGTTTTTCAGGTTATTATTGAAATTTTATTTTATTTCTAATTAAAGGAAAAAATACATTTTAGTAATAAAATAGTTGCTTTTATTTCTTTCATGTTACAAAGCGATATTAACATAATAGCTCTATATTAAAATACAATCGGTAATTATTCTTCTCTATACTGTAGTAAATAGAATTAGATGACAAAAAAGTTTGCGTCATTAAGAGAGAAAATATTATTATTAGGAAATAAATTATTTAAATCATCAAGTTTGAATAATGAATTTTTATTTGCAACTCATTTCGTAAAAATGGAAAAACACATTTTACATAATTTATCATTGCAAAAATTAATGAAAATAATTAAATATGTCATTCGCGTCATTCGTAGTATATTTCGTAAATATATCAACAAGGAATATGCAAATAAATTAATAAAATTTCTGTACTAGATTATAAATCTGATGAATTTCAAATGTATACAGTATATATATCATATATTTTCTTGCTATGAATGAAATTCATTCACTTTTTTAAACTATATTTTAAGTTTAAACTTCAAAAATGAGTATTTTTATACAAATTTAAGGTAAGAAAACTAATTAAACTTCAAGCGCAGTATCTAAAGCAATTTTTATTTTATTTTTTGAATATTTCGAATTTAAAAACAGAATATAGTAATAAAATGTCTTAAGTGAATATAATTAAAACTCTATACCCTTCACAAAGATTTATAAAGTATTTTTCGCAAAGGATTTATAAAGGATCTATTTTACCTATGTTAGAGCCTCATTTAAAGATTTTGAAGATAAGGTATCTTGCTCTATCGAAATATCTTTCCTTGTTTGATCAGCAGGACACTTTGAAAGCACTTAAAGGCATAATTCTTTACTCCCACCACATGAATGTTACTTCAGAGTCAAACTGGGCCTGTCACATGACCTGTCATGCTAAAAAGACAATAAACACAATTAGTGTCGTCTCAAATCTAAAATGTTCACCCCCTCGAGAGTCAACTATTATTTTCTTACTTTCAAATACTTTACAGGATCCGATAGTGGTAAATATGCCTTAAATGGACATTTAAAGCCTTTCCTGATTTAATAGGCAACATATTTCATTTAGCAAGAGTGTGGGAAATGTTTCCAGTTTTAATTTTCGACTGATTTAAAAAATTTCTTAAATGCAATCTTAAAGTCATTTAATCTAATAATAAATAGATTTTTCATTTATTGAATTTAAAATAAAAGTCACTATAGTTTACTTTTAATTAAAAAATATAGTCTATTATTTATTAAAATGACCTATGGTTGTTGATATTTTAAAAATTATAAAGAAGAATTACATTTATTTATTTATTTATTATTATTATTAGAAATTTTAAAATAATATTAGTTGTTGATTTGCTTAAATTTCTTTTAACTTAAGACATGTGGCATACAATTGAGATAATTCAAAAACATATTTACTATATTCTACAATAATTATTTAGAATTATTATTATATTTTACTTTTCTTGAGATCATTGAAGAAATTTGGTTGAAACAAGATTTATTGTTTGAGATCAGTACCGTTCTGTTAGAAATCAAGTCGGTTTATGTGATCAACGAGAACATTATAAGAACCACTTTCATTATACTGAGAACATTTCAGGTAATTTAATTACTGTCGTTAAAATATTGCAAAAGATAACATCTTCACAATAACCGTTTAAAAAATTCATTTATGAAACTAACGACTTCCGTTTGTTTTTAAGCAGGAAACTCTTCTCATAAATTCAGTCATATTTGTAAGAGCTATTGAATCAATTGTAAAATATGATTTTATTGTGATCAACGCCCAACATTTCCTGCATAATTTTTTATTTATTAATGCTCAACACGTTAACTTCTTTCGCAATCATTTTTTCTTTGCATTACTATTTGTGATATTGCATTTGTCTTTAAAGAAAAAAATAATAAAAAAGAGAAGATATTTCACTGTTGCAATCTACAGAGAGCCATATTATGAAAATTGAATAACTAGGTTAATACGTGAGAAAGTTTGCAAAGTAGAATTTGAAATAATTGTTTTCCACATATAGGGAAAAGTATATATATATGTATGTTATATATAATACGCTTTTTCATCACAAGTTTTATATTTAACGACGAATACAGGAAATTTTTCTAATAACTCAATTAGCAGATAAACCAAAGCAGATCAACAGACTTAATTTTTATGTTCCTCTTAATAATTTTGAATCATAATTTACAGTCAGTTAAATTACCTTTTTAATAAAGTGGCTAATTAACAGGAGTAAGCCAAGGTTAATCAGATCGTGTTCGGAGATAATTTGGTTACAACCGACTTAACAAACAACGATTCGGCAAACCCGTGGACCAAACAAAACGCAAACATTACCAACATTAAGGATATCCTTTATGTTTCTCATACACGATACAAATTTATGTGAAACTCCCGCATGTCATATCAGTAGACATGCATTGATAAACGCAAAACAGGAAACTAAACAAGAAATGTTGACCGAATAAGCAAATAATCGTGTTTACCATTATTTAAATTAGCTTTTGTCCCACAATCAAATTCAACACACGTTTAATGTGTCCAATCAAAATTTTGATATCTGCATATACAAAATGTAACTTTTATTCGGTTAAAGCGCTTTTATTGTTGTTGGGCCTCCTACCAAGCGGAATCAGTGGGGGTGTTTGGTATGCCTCCAGTTTAGAGCTAATAAAATCTGCTTAATGACTTTGCAAGTGTGAATTGTTTAAAACGCTTACTACATTAGTGATGCTACCACAATCGTTCTTATCCGAATTTGCAAAGCTTATCATAACAGTATTTAGAATTTTTAAATTAATAGCTATGTTGTGATTTTTAATATTACATAATTAATCAAAATAGTTTTACTTAAATAGATAATTTTGCTTTCGGTATTATACTTTATATTTGTGCAAAGAAAATAAATTTACACGTTTTATGAGGGGGAAACAGTATTTTCCAATGAATGTAGTCTTGCATTATTAGGCATATTTTACAAAAGTAAATCCAATGATTCACTTTTATCATTGTCTACTAATTCTCAAAATATCTCAACAAAATACACTGCAGATTCAAATTTTTTCGTATTAACCAAGCTCTATGACAGTTAATTTTGAAATTTCTTTTTATTCCTATACAGAATGGCAACAATTGAAAAATTAAAAAATTCTATATTATATGTTCAAAATTATATTCAAATAAAAGATTTTTTTTAAATAAAAATGCTCATAAAGTTATTTAAAACCGTAAAAACATTTAAAGCTTTTTTTGCAAACATGGCATATTTTTATCCATTTGTATGTAAGATATCTCAAAAAAAGAAATATCGCAGAGCATTGAAATTTCAACAGATCATTCCTTATCAAAGATTAACTTATTGCTTTTAAGAGTCCTAGGCTATCTCATCATAAGAAAACGCCATTCGAAAAATTAAAATGTCTCTGAAACAATTTAAATTTTCGATGTTGTTTCTTTTTATCCAAATTATATTATTACTAAAAAAACTTAATGTTGGTAATGTTTGCGTTTTGTTTGGTCCACGGGTATGCCGAATCGTTGTTTTAAAATCAACTTGGTTCCTATTACAAGATAGTGCCGTTCGAAGTTTAAAACATTCAATTTTATTTCCTTTGAAACTGCTTGCCGCACCTGAAATATATTATATTTATTTGAGTTTTTTTTTTACAAAGAGTAAATAAGAAGTTTATCGTTAATGAAAACTAAATTTATATTTTACTTATAATTTTTTTTTCTTATGATAATTCCAAGTGAATGCGTGGCGCCATCTAGTAGCGAATAACAAAACGATAAAATTAAATAAAATGAATTCCGTCGGTTTTCATAAATGCAATTTACCGTGAATAAATTAATAATTTAACGCAGATGGTTTACAAATGGAAAATGTAATTAATTTTATCCGACGTTACAAGCTAAAACGAATATTCAATAAGCATTTTAAATACGCATTAAATTAACAAAATATGCAAATAATTAATTTAACTAATAAATTGTCCGATCTACATATTCGTCAGATAAAATCTAAACAAAAATAAACATAAAAAATAATAATAAATTCGTGTTTGAATTTTCTAAGATGTTCATATTATATTAACTTTTTATAAATAGATAATGTTATATATTTTTTAACATAACAAATACAAAACAATAATTTAAGCTGTTTTGAATCGCACGCAGAGATCTAAAATTTAATAAAGATCAATGACATTAATGATACGCGAAGGATTAAATCGCTTGAATTGCGTTCGTGAAGTTTGTCATCGAGAGCGCGATGTTTGTTGAATGTTTAGCGTGACTTTATTTTTTTTTTTTTACTATATTTTGAATTGTTCAAAATAAAGGCAGTTTCCTAGTGATATGTAGATTTTTATTCCATATTTAATAAGGATTTTTAACAATATATATTTTGGTTTGTCACATGAATTTTTTTAACCTGTTTTATTAGCTAATACAGTATCATATGCTGTAACAGCAGCGGTTCTCAACCAGTAGTACGTGAAACAAGACTAGTGGTACGTGTATAATCTCGATTTCCTATTTGTATACGAGGCATATTTTTGTTGCTGGTAGTGAAATTTTTGAATTTTGATTTTGGTGGTATGCATTTATGAAAAAGTTAAGAACCGCTGCTGTACAGTATTCCAATAAGAGAAGAATACAGCACTAAATTTACATAATTAATTAAATATATAGAAAACGAGACAATTGTTTTAAGTTAATGATATAAGTTGATTTTATAAATTTGTTTTATTGATAATTCTTATCTTCAGAAATTTTTCTGAAAGAATATAGTCTTTAAAATGCATTTTTTCTATATTTTTATATCGAACTATTTCTTATAAATTATAGTATGTTAAAACTATTACGAAAGAAAAAATCAAACACAAATGAAACTATTTATGGTGTGATGTGTGAGAATATCAATCATACCATGAGTGGTTTTATTAATTGCACAAATAATAATATTCATGTTTACCCTGTAAACATCGTTAATGAATATTAATGAAAGAATACACGTGCTTTAAAAATGATTAAATATAGTATTGCATTCTAAACATACATGCCAAACATAATGGATTCTAATATTCATTATGCTTATGACTAGATCCATAATGGAGTTTTAGATCAATGTTGAAAAAGCACACTAAAAATTCACTTTTTACATTGCTATAAGCATATTTCCTTTATTAATATTTTAATATTTTGTATGTGTAGTTTATTAAATGTCAATCATTTAATAAACTACACATACAAAATATTAAAATATAAAAATCCAATTTTATAAATATTGTCTGATATATTTAAAAAATATTAGTTTAAACAATAAAATGCCATTTAGACTTACAGTATATGATGAAAATGAAGAAAAATAAGTTTATTTTATTTATTCTTTGATAATTTTCGAATTAATATTAAGATATAACTTGCACTTGGATAGATTTTCAAAATCATAAGGCTTATATAAATATAGAAATTTTATTAGAAAAACGTTGAATTATGACACGAAGAAAAGTTTAAAATATAATATACTTTTTAATTTTTTTTTTTTTTTAATGGGAAATAAGGAATCATAGAAATATTCGCCTACTTTTCGAACGCTTCTTCTATTTTGAAACGATTAAAGTTAACATTAAAATGTCATCAACACCATCTTCAAAATTTCTGGGTCATAAAAATTTATTTAAGTTAATAGTTTCATATTTATTTTAAGGAAAACTCAGAAGTTTGAATGCCCTCTATTATTAAGTGAGCTTCGAGATTAATTTCAATAACTTGACCATCCTGATAAATTTCATAAAAATCAAATTATTAATTCACGATATATTAAAAGAATATCTTGAAAAGTTCGAATATTCTTCAATTTTTTTAACGGTTGAAATTAGTGTTAGATAAGACATCTCTCTTTATAAGTATTTTACTAAATAGTTTAAAAACCTAATAATATTAATTAATATTTTAGTTATTGAAAGCTTTATTTATTATTGGCAGAAAAATGGATAGATACATGGCGATTTTATAAGACGATCTCACTTTTCTTCGAAAATTAGACTAAAAATATAAAACATTAATGTCAGTTTATTCATCAGAGAATTAAAAATATTTATTCATTTGAAAAAATGTTTCATATATTTTCACTATATCTTTCTATTTGTTTAAATATATTTTGTAGTTTTTCAACCGTAGACAAATAAGTTGCATACAAAGAATTTTGTTTTGAAGAATAAATAATAAACAACTAACTAAACATCAAATTTTATATATCCTCTGAAATATAAAAATTAGTGCCGGTAATAATATCGATATTTTAAATTTAAAACATTAAATGAAGCATTATTTAAAATAGTCTATAATAAATTTTGTTTTAGATTTTCTAATTACTAATAATTTTTTTATATTATATAGAACTATAAAATTTGAAGTAGTTGATTGCATTTTAAAATTATATAAAAAAATAACTTTTTTCAAATAAATTCTATTAATAATCCTGATTAATCAATAATAAGCAAAAAACTATGATTTATTTACAACACAAAGCATAACCAATTGAGCATCATTGGTTAAGTATTATTATAATGAAACATATGAACTGGCACATATGTTGCTATATCATAATAATACTACTAAAAATAATGATGTACCTTTATAATCATTTTTATCATTGTTTATATGCTGCAAGAAAATAAAAATGAATTTAAGCAGTCAATCAATTGAAACGAATCTTTAAGAAAGTAAGAACTAAATATTGTAGATTTAAATTGGACAAACAGAATAATTATAATTTTGTTTGCAAAAGAATATAATTATGCAAGTGTGCTTTATAAATTATTCATTTTATTCGCATTTCAGATGAACAAATTTCTGCAAGATGAAAGGGTTGCAAGGTAAAGTCAGATATTTAAGATTCGTTAAGTTTAGTGAAATTCAATTAACTTTAGTTTAGCATAGTTAGTTTAGGTAAGATTAAAATTTAATCTTTAATATATACCTATATATATATATATGAAATAAGCAATTGAATCCCTTATAAACACAAAACATTACATCAAATATTCATAACAAAGTTAATAACTACAAACCCAAAATGCAATTCCAAGCAAAAAAATCTTACTTCCAATTTGTATTATAATATATTATTATGTGCTGCAGGAATAAAAAAGAATGACTGGAAGCAATTGCTGTTTTATTAATCCGGATATGGATTAAAACCAAATTTTCAGTATTGAAAGTTGGTATATTAAAATCAACTAATTTAATAATATAAATTAATCAATTAATTCTATTAAATACTGATCATTTATGATTTTTAATATATGCTTTACATTATTACTTCCATTAGAATTATAGGTTTTTTTTAGATTATAATTCAAAAGAAAGAAATGAAATTAACAAATTTTATTTCTAGTTTTATAACCATTACGGTTTAACATATTTTTTTATCTCTTATTCTTTAATTAATCATTTTTATTATTTAATAAAATATATGTTTTAGTGCCTCCCAAAGTCTATCCCTGCGTCCAAGTCGTGAGAAGTGGCATCAAAGATATTAGAATACTATCGTGGATATTGGCATAATAAACCAGATTTGATTGTGATGTCATAATAAGTTGTTGGTATCGAAAATCTTTGGTTAAATGGGCTCTGATAAAGAAGAAAGGAAAAATAAAATAAATTGAAATGCTGAAGTGTTATCAATCATAAATATGTGATCATTATGCACTAGATAATAGCTCAGAAATTAAAATAATTTAAATTATAATTTTTTATTTTAAGCCAAAACAAGCTTTATTTTAAGCCAACAATAGCAGATTAAGAACATATCACTCTTATTTTATTGCCTTATATTAATAAATGAAATATTCAACTACATTTTTAATGATAAAAATGATTTAAATCTACTTTTAAAATCTGAAATCAAGCTTTATTCTATATAAAATTAGGTAAATTCCTTCAACTCACTTCTGTTTATTTTAAATCCATTGTAATTTTCTCTTAATCAAAAATTCTCCTACATTTAGAATTATTTCCACAAATATTTAGAATTATTATAAATATCCATATTTAGAATTTTATACTTTATGTAAGAACTGATTTACGAAAGCTCTGACAGTTCTCAAGTATTCTAATACCAGTACTCGATTAAGTACAGATAGAATATCTATGCTTAATCGAGTACTGGAATCAGATACTTGAGAACTATACAGTATTTAATCACGATCTTGATTAAGTACTTTATAGAATACAGTATTTAACAAGATCGTGATTAAGTAATGTATACTGTACAGTATATGAGAAAGTTTTGAATGGTTCAAAATACTGTATAGTAAAACTTCTCTAATATATAAAAAATAATATTTAATAGAGAATTTCATCGTAGAACTTATATTTGTAAAAATTTTTACAGTAAAATTATTACATTCTATTTCTCCTCAAACAAATTGATCTATTGCTTAAAAATATTCAAATAAGATTTTAATTTGTTTCAGATATGGAAGATGCCAGGGGAAAAATTGAAAGTTTACTTTAACACTTTAAGTAAGCCTCAATAAAAAAAAAGGTTATATGATTTCTTCCAAACATATTTGAAAAAACATTTTATAAATATATATTTTATATATTTCTAAAATATAGAAAAATGGAATTGTTAGTTAATTCTAATAGTTAAAGTGTAAATATAAATATAAATATAGATATAAATATAAATTATGCTTTCAATAATAATTTATATTTTAGTCTCCAAAATTTCTTTTAGATTTGCAGTTGTTGTTAACGCATTAACGAAAATACAAAATACAGTAATACTCCATCTATTCACGAAAACTTATTATACAATGTTTTATTTTATTTTTTATTTTAATTTCAGATAATTTATAATAAAAAGTTTGAAAATTTATAAATTGGCAATGTTGATGTCCTCCAGTCAAAATTCATTAGTTCATAAAAAATATCATTTTTATTAATATTTTCTGCTTATATTTTCTAATTTTTGATAGGATAAAATACATTCTATTTAATTTTGGTTGTTAAAAACAGTATCTTTAAAAATAAAAAGAATTGAAAAATGCAAATTATGTCATTTATGTACATTTTTACCAGATACATAAATAAAAATCTGAAGATAATATGAAAATCACAGCAATAATTCAGAGATATCGAAATAAAACGCATCTACCGCGGAGATACAAAATGATGTCATGGAAAGAAATAAAATATGATTTAACATAAAGATAACCGTTTCGTTACGAGGAGAGAAAATTGTTTTACAGAAATTTGCTATTATAATGATTATAAAAATTAAAACATAAACTTAGGCTGTATAACAATTCTTTAAGAAAAAGTTATTAAATTTGTATAAAATTATGTTACTTTTTAGACATTTAATTCACTGATGAATGTAAAGAATATAAATAATAATTTGACAATTTTTTCATTTGTATACTGATTCATAATGATCGAAACTTAAGCTGATTAGAAATTAACTATGGAATAAATTTACTGGCGAAAACTTTGATTTTATTAAATCTTTATTTCCAGTTATGATTAAATTTGGTTACAAGAATAAAAATAAATAGTTTATCAGGCTATATTGAATGATTATTATATATATTATTTTACAAGTATATTCATTTTTTTCTTGAAGTAAAAACGTCAGATTCCCTAAGATCATATCTTAGGAAATGGTCTGATGCAAAAAATGTTATCGGACAACGTACGTAGTCAACAATTTCCATTTTTTCTGGGGAGTCCGAACCCGGGACTTTTGATTCCCATTATTAAAGAATGGGGATCAATGGAACAGGCGTCTTTGAAAAATAATTCGAAATCGATCAAAGATCTTCCAGGTGGAATGTGTGGCCTTACAACGTGGTCGACTAGTAGACTAATCCTCACATTCATCCTTTATTACTGAAACGCTTTTATTCTTTGCAAGTTACTTCATTATTTTTTCTAATTCTGCAAGAAATAATTAATTGCTATGAATTTTCGGATATTTGTTCTAGAATCATTGTGAAAGATACTGACGCTTTTTATAAAGTGCTATCTAAGAATTATTCTTCGCTATTTACCAAATCTCTCTCAAGAAAGTAATTTATTAAAAATTGGATTATAATAGAAATACTGTATATTTTAAAAATTACTCTTCAAACGCCAAGCAGTCTAATTTGATTTTTCAAACGAAGGTTATTCTTTAAATACAATGAGAAACTAATTGTTTCATAGTGGTGCCCTCTGTTGGATATCATTACAGAATAAAATTGAATATATGTATAAAAATTTATTATTATTATTATTATTATTCTTTAATAAAAATCAAATGTAGATAAAATTAGTTTAATCAGTTGTACACTGAAAGAATTTTATTGTGTTTATTTTTTATTTATTATAATGCATAATTAAATATATTATTTAATATTAATACATAATAATTATTTTAAAAAAAGTTTAGGATATTTGTATAAAATCAAAGTACAGTTTATGTAATTTAAAAATTTTAATTTTCACTGAATTAAAAAAATGTTAGTGTATAGAAAATTAAAAAAAATGCAGACAAATAAAATAAACGTAAGAAACTAGAAATTGCATATTAAAATCTAAAAATAATTAATAATTACTTCACTGTGCTTGCAATATTTCCTGTGGATCTATTTCAACATTTTCTATGTAAGAGAGAGATGATATTAATGTTATTTTAAAACTGTAAAATTTTATTATAATAAAAAATAATATATTTTAATTTTTATAAAATAAAATAAATGTTGTCTATTCACTTATAACTTTAGAATATCTAAACGGATTTAGACAAATTATATATCATTTGATATTGCTTTCTTCTGAGAAAGTTTTATGCTTAATCCAATTAATTTGATTAATAATATAACAAGATGGCACTACACGTAAAAGCAAAATAAGCTGTGACATCGATGGTTATGAATATGTTACTGTTATGACTTATGATCTTGCTTTTGACTTATCTGAGTTACGTATAATTTTTAAAGAAATGCCAATCTGAAGAGATGCTTATTCTGTCGCTGGTTCTTATTTAACTCTGAACTACTGGCAAACGATGCTACAGGCCAATACTGGCGTGTTTCGCTTCACATTATTTTCGAACATTAAATTCGTATTTGGAAGATAAAGCAGAATCCACAACCTCCATTTTAAATAAAAGATGAAAACTATTTTCTTTGTTGATTTATGAATAATATAATTTTTATACAATAAATCAATTTCATTTAAATATTGCCTGAGCAATGTCTCCACGATATTTTGTGATTATGAAGCAGTAGACTTTTATAGTAGTATTATTTAAATGGATAAATTGATTTCTTTTTATTTTGTATAAAATATGTTTATAAATAGGGTAAATTTAAAAAAGATATTAATATTTATATTTCTTCCAATTAATGATATATTTCAGGAATTTTTGCTTAATAAATGAAATTTGATCATTTTTAGAGTGATCATTAATTATTAATGCATTTGCTAAATATGTTTTTCTCCTTTTTTTTCGGAAGAGAAAATTATAGAAAGGGATGCATAACAATTGGAAAGATTATTATTATAATTATGGAAGTTGGAAAAGATTATCATCAAGAGGCACGGCAGCGACTCTAAGCCAAGTACAATAGTCACTAACTGACTATTACTACCGGAGTCATTATAACCAAATTTCAACTCGCTGTAACTTTGGTCCTAATTTAAATATTATTAATCTGATAATTAC
>WUQG02395772.1:0-17739 GCA_011317285.2 Androctonus mauritanicus | reverse complement strand
CTGAGGTACAAAGTGAATGAAAAGAACTAAATAGAAGAAATTTTAAAATTGATTCCAAAATTTCTTCTATATAGTTCTTTACATTCACTTTCACTCTCTGAGGTACAAAGTGCAACTTTGTCTTTCCATGACAACTGATTCCATGTCACACCATCACTGAAGCTGGATTTTGAGTCTTGATACTTTTTTCAAACCTTTGAGCATCTCTTCTCTTGATTTAGCATAAATGTGGACATTTTGCTTATTAAACTTTTGCTCAACAGTGAAGATTGTCTACAAAAACTTTCTTTTCACTGATGAGAAACATCAATGAAAAAGACTGTTTTTGTAGCCATCACCAATGTACTACTTCAATAATGCTCAACTTCTTTTAACTCAATTCTTCTTTTGCTGAACACTTAAAACTTTAAAGTGGGGGATATGCTTTTTTTTTTTTTTTTTTTAAGTTTAAAGTCTTATTTTAGAGCCCTCCAAACTGTTGACATTAAAATGTTCATCTGCAGAGCCAATTTCTTTTGATTGCAGCAAGGATTTAGTCAAATTTGTGCACATAGAATTAATGGCCTTTGGCATTCTTTTCATTCTCAGTCTACCAGATCTTTTTTTGTCACTAACACTGCCTGTCTCCATATATCCACTTACATCATATATCATTCTTCTTCCAATTCCTGTGTTTTTTAGAAACTCAAAAATTTCACATGGTTTCATTCCTACCAAATGTAGCTACAAAATTGCATTCTGACAAGATTGTTTTCACAATATTCGTTATATTGAAGATTCTGGAAAAATAATTTTGTTTACAAGAAAGTAACATAGCAATGAAGGCATAAGCACATACAGTCTGCATATTTTCTATTCTCATGGTATTTAGAGCTACTTGAATTTTGTGCATGAATTTTTGATGACACTAGGCATATATAATAGATCCCTATTTATGTGGTTTTGATTTATGTGATTTCAAAACAAGCAGATGAGTAATTTTTTTTTATTTATTTATTTTTGCTGAATTTCTATAAAATGCAATGAAAAATTATTAAAAAAGTTTTTTGCAAAAATAATCACTTATGATCTCAAATTGTCTTATCTATGCTTAAAGTACATAGATAAATTTCATTTGGTCATTCTGTTTATTAATGTACTCATTTATATATGTTGAATTTAAGCATTGTTGGACTTGTACAGTTTTTGATTTACATGGAAATTTTTTGGATGAATTAACCATGTAAGTCGGGGACCTACTATATATATACACTAATATATACATCATTGTGACATATTATGTCACAATGATGTCATCACCATGACAATATGACATCATCATATTTGATATCATCATATTGTCATTAATGGATAACAATCATTGTGATATCATACAACAATTGTATTTTGTGACATCAACTATTGTTAAGTCACATCAGTGTGCTTAAAATGTCATTCTGAATTTTAATATGTCTATAAAGGATTTAAATGATGGCATTTTCATTGCCATTCCAAAACATTTCACTCTCCTGGAGTAATCTCGATCCAGGATAGGCTATGTTATCTGGGAGATTGTAGGAAGTCTCCATGCACATTTTAGTCCTAAGCAGTCAAACAGTGCAGGAATCTTTGTGGAACAGGCAGAAAAACTGCATTTTATAGATAGATTTCATTCAAATTGGATGATGTTTACATAAATATTTAATTTTCATCATTTTTAATCAGCTTAGTTCTGTAAAGAAATATAAATTTCCTTCAAATCAGATTATATATAAACAAGAATATATTTTGGTTATGGAATAAAGGATATATGAATTTGGCTTGTCCATCTGGTATGCACCTCAGTTGTTAATGAAAACTGAGGCAAAATATACACACAGACATAATGAAGATTTTGAGGAAAAATATATGAAAATCTTAATATATGAAAGTATGCCTCAAAATATGTGAAAATCTATTATATCAGTAATATTATCCCTAAATTCACATAGGATACAGGGATAATAGTCCAATAGGTGTAAATCTCTATTGATCTTTAACACCATATAATGTGAACTTCAGCATAACTTTACTAAATATTAAGAGATTTGAATAATAAGTAAACAGCTGATCAGATGGACAAATCATATTCATTACATTTTATTCTATTTTGAAATGAAAAGGATCAAAAGAACTATGATCATCAGAACTGTCCAAATATATTGAATTTAAATGAGAATCAAAAATTATTTTATTAAAAACTTAAATTTTCTTTGCTAACACAAAAATCTATTGCCTCAAAGTTTTAGAAAGTTAAATTTTTAAGAATTATTATTATTTTTTTTTCTCTATTTCTTGAAAAACATTAATAGTATTTCTAGATTAAAAAAAAAAACTCTCAAGTAGGAAAACATTTATCATAACACTAATATTTTCAGCCTAACTAAGTTTCCTCATCATTTATCAATTCAAATAAAATACTCTATCTTCTTATGTTTGAACTGCTGACTGTTGAATGTAAAGAAAGTTTGTCCTACTCATTCTTTGGAGTTTGGATATTTTTGTTTTAATCTGAAAGTGAATTGATGCACTAGAAGTATTTTTTATATTGTTATAAACTACAATAAGTTTAAAATATTGATATTTAAATATAATTTCTTATACATATAAGGTAAATAAATTTTTGGAACACACAATCATAATTGTTCTGGCATAAAAATTTTAAATGAATTTTGCTGTAGTTATTCGAATATCACCGAAGACTGGGGTATTCTGAAAATGTTACAATTTAGTAAAATACATTTATAAGTTAAAACTGTTATTAAGTGCTATAGTTTATTGAATTTTGAAGTAATTTGAATATAAGCAGAGCTAAATAAATAGCTATATATAAAAAGGTATTTTTTTAATTAGTAGAATGCAGAGAAAGAATAAATAAAATTTTAAATTATTATTTGAAATTATTTAGTATATAATAAATTATGAATTTTTTGATAATTTTTTTTTTAATTTCAAATTTAAGTTATTCTACTTATAAAATATAAAAATTTAATTTCTAATCTTAACAGTATGATTAAACATGTAAATAAAGAATTAAAATAACAAAAAATGCTTTTATAAAATTTAAAGTCATAAAATATATAAATATAGAATGATAGTTTTATTGTACTTAACCCATATGAATTAAGATTCATGATTAATGAAAATTAAATATGAAATTTTCAATAGGATTCTATTTTACCTCTGAATTTTTATAATAAATCTAAAAATTATAAAAACTAATGTGTAATATTTATGAGAATAAGTTAAGGTTATTATTTCTTAATTTCTCAAAGAAAATTTAATATATTGTATATATGCAACATACTGAAAAATCTAGAATTCCATAAATATACAATATTGAGTCCATATACTACAATACACTCAAATAACTAAAGTTTAGATTAAGGCATATTTTATCATAGTGTTTTAATAAAATAAATTTTTAGGTTCTAAAAAGTTTTTTTAAACTAGAATTCTATTAAATTTTTTGTATATTCTACTATAAATCTATATTACTATGTTCTTATCTTCAAATCATTCTAAAAAATTATCATCAAGATTTGGATAGTCAGAATTTATATTTCACTAAATGTATCATGATCTAATACTTTTAATGCTTTCAGTAAAACTAATACCCAGAACCAACCACTGTCTTCTATTAGCCAGAATCTAAAAATAACACTTATATTACTTTGCTAGTTAATTATTTTATAAGATTGTGATAATATGGGATACTAGTACAAACACTAGAATATATTTAAAAGATATTTTACAAGATATTTAGAAAAGATCTCTCTCTAAAACCAGCATCGGTTACAAGTTATTTCTTAAAAACAAAACTCTTAAAACTATAGTAGTGCATAATTAATAAATTATTATAAATTTAGACTAAGGCTATTTTTAAATTTTACTGTTCATATTTTTTTAATAATTACAAACCATATACAGTAAATTGACTTTCAATTTATAAAGAACAAATGTTTTTTTAATTATCAAATTTTCCATAATCATTATTTGATATAAAATATAATAAATAATAGCAATGAAAAGGGATTAAATAATTTATTTTGCTAAAAACAGGAACGAAATGCGTTAACGTCACGTGAATATTAAATCGATTCATTTGTGTTTTGTACATAATTTCGTATAAAACATTAATAAGTTATGCAATAACTAAACATGATAATTTAAGTGTTTAGTTAGATTATATCTAAAGTTATTGATACATAGAAATTCAATGAATTTCTACGTATTCAAATTCGTTTTTTTAAATTAAATTAAAGAAATCAAAATTGAACAAAGTAGCTTAAGATAAAATCGAAACGAACTGAGAAAATATTAAAATTCTAAATCATAATAAATACCTTTTAACGTGTTCTTATCAGCAAAAGTTGTTGCTAGCTGAATTATAATCGCAACTAACACCACATTATCCATTTCCAAAACTTGATGGCGATCATTACTTCTAAAGAAGACTCTAGCTCATTTATGACAACAAACATTCCAAACTCCTTCCTTTCACTGCAATCTATTCCCTTACTACACATGCGCCGTTTGACTAGTCTACGACATTATCCAGTAACGCAAGCGCGTTTCAAAGTTTAAAAATTTTTATTTAACTTATATTTTTATAAAAAATATATTTAATGTTATTTATAATTTATTAATTAGTATTTTTTCACTTTTAATCATTTTTAAACAATTACAAAATTTAAATTTTTATAAAAAAATTTTTAAAATTATATATATTATTTGAAAAATAATAATAATAATAATAATTTATTTTTTAAATCATCGACACGATCAAATTTTAAAATAATTTATTCCAATAAATCATTACGCGAGTCTATGTTTAATTTTATATACTGTATCATATAAATTAAAACATTTTGAATTTTATTTCATCTTTTATCTTTAATATATTTAATACCATGTATTTAAAAATAGTTTGTTTTCTTACTTCAATGAAATATTAAACTATTTAAATTAAATAAAGTTAATTTTTCCAGTTTTTAGCATACACTGTATTTAATTAAGTACAGAATATTAAGTAGAATTGTTATATTTTATTTGACGCCATTTTGGAAAAGTCTTCAGACTTTTCCAAAAATGGCGTCAAATAAAATAGATTAATAACGTCTGATATTGATTATCATAACGACATTCAGCAGTATACTTATATTCAGTAGCGTACCAAGAAGGAACGGACCGCTCGGGAGTCTTTGATCAGGGGGCCTCAAAGAACCTTAAGTATTAAATATATGTACCTATATGTAGGTACATATATTTAAAACATACATACATATATGTAGCCAAAGATATATATGTTTGGCTACATATATGTAGAATACAAAATCCCTTTTTTATATACCTACATATATGTAGATACATAAAAAAGGGACTTTGTATTCTAGAAAGATGATTACATATAAATGTGCCGTGTTTATGTTATATTTGTGCTGACATTTTGTATGGTGATCATTTCCATTAGGGGGACCCCAGGGAGACTTCCGCCCCGGATTTCGATAGCTGCAGATCCTTCACTGCTTATATTATAATACAATATTGTATAAATATTTATACAGTATTTTTACAAAGAACTAAAAATATATACTGTAACCAATTTATACTTAAAATATATAATAATGAAAAAATTAGATTATATGGGCTTATAGATTTTATTAGTATAACAATATTCAAATGTTATAAATTTTTTACCACTGTAGTAAGAATTAGATATAGTTCTAAGACTTACTTCTACAATAAAAAAAGAACCATAAAAAAAACTAATAATAAAAGAACGAATTAATCATTCAAATGTTTCAATGACATATCATATATCTCTTTCTACTTTCAGTGATTACATTAGTTTTTATGTTTATAAAATTAGATGTAAACTTTTAATGGAAGAAGAAAAATTATTTATATATATATTATCAAACTATTTAAAATATTTTAAAGTTTCGATGATATATAAATATCAATCATTGTCATAGAGTTCCATTAGTTTCTGTCATATTTTAAACGGAAAGGTCATTTCCCTTAATTTCTGGACGAAAATCTTTAAGTAGTTGATTAACTATCAAAAGATACTTATAGAGATTAGAATTTCGTTTCATTCTGGCTTCTTCCAATATTCAAAATGGTAGGAATTTTAACAGTCAATTCTTTCTTTATCTTTGTTCAATATCAGAAATAATTGTTTTAATTTGATTAAATAATTAATTCCACATGTTATATTCTCCATTCTAGAAGTTTATTATTTTTTAAAGCTTTTATAATTAATTATTTAATACTATATTATATGTAGATAATTTGTTAAATGTCTCCTCTTGAATACAATTCAACAGCATGAGAAAACATCAGGTGCGGATCTAACTTAAAAATATGGCAATTCAAAAATATAAATATCATATAAAATAACGATGATAAATAGAATCATTCCAGCTTACAACAGAAGAAATCAAGTTTTTTTTTTATTTATTTTCTTCTATTTTTCGACTTCTGCCGATCTTTTTAAGAATTGTACTTTATGACATTTCTTGTTTTGTTAAAAGGCTTCGTGCGAAACGTTATTAAGAATATTTTTAATATTAAAAAAAACAGTAAAAATAAATTGGCTATTTTTTTTAGAATATTTGGATTTTTTTTTATTGTAATGATAATGATAACAATAATAACGGGTAAATGGAAATATATCGAAACGATTATAGCAGTAGCACGTTTCGTTATATGTCTATAACGCATAACTACTTTGGAAACTGCATTTAAAATAATGCATAAAAGGCAATCAAAAGACTAAATAAATTAAGCAGTAATGTTGAATGATGAATGAGGTAATTTTTACTAAAATTATCAAATTTATTTTATTAATGGAGACAAGTGATGATAATTTTGTTATCTAACCAACAAATTACAATACGTGAACAAAAGGACTTCGATACAGAAAATACACACCTGCTTTTAACGTTTTTTTTTTTTAATGAATATTCATAATATCGTCAATTCCATTATTTTATATTACTTATTTTTTTTTATAGAATTTTTTATTATTAATTTATAAAATTTGAATTATTAGCATCTATTTAATTTTCACTGAAGCAAATTTATTAATTTTTTGATCAAGTTTTAACTTTATAAAACGTAATTAAAAAAAAATAAAAAATATTGTATGTATATCAGATGAGTTCTTTATTTATTTTTTTCGTTTATTCTCTAAAATTAATTTTAATTTTTCCCTCCAAAAATTATAGGAAGTCCATATTTTGTTAATAGATTTCGAAAAAATTAATTTTACGTAAGCACATAATTAAAAAAACGATATTTTGATATCACCTGTAGATAGTGATCGATACAATAAATATAGGAGTTTCAGTATAATTTAATCTTTGAAGGGCGTTTAATGTATTCCAAATTCTGCACGAATGCCTAATGCAGATTTCAGTACAGACACACGCACACACGGTTTACAGACTGGGTAAGGCACACCTTTTCACCTTAGGAATACATTTACAACTAATTTTCTCAACACAAAACTTCCATCTATTAGATTTATTTGAAAGTCAAGCACTTGTTTGAGAATAGAATAAAAGAGAAAGTAAAGAAAAAAAGTCAAACTCAGCAGTTCCATAGTCCGAAAGTTTACTTCTCCCTAACGATCTGAAGGATAGTTAAAAGATTTACTGTATATGTTCTAATAAATAAATCTATAATAATTTATCACAGATTTATTTTCTTTTCAAAAATGATTTCGAAAAGATTTATGAACTTACCTTGGTCATTTATTAAACTACATATAAACGTTAAAAAAATTTTTTTTTAATTTTCTCGTTTTATTATGCTGCATTCAGGAGCGGTTATAAAATATTTAAAATTATTTTAAAATATTATTTATGGAGATTTATTGAAATATTTCATAAAAGTATTACTTTATTCATTATAAAATTCAGTAATATAGTCTATCGATAGAGATTTATAATACAGAGACTCTACAAAATAATTTTTTAAAGTATTTCTAAGTATTCATAACATGTTTACATTATATATTATGAATATAGGATAAAACCGGGAGAGATGGCGCACCTTTTTTTATTCACTAATAAAATAATAATAATAATAATCGAAAACTTTTATTATTAAAAAAATTTACATGGAACTATATGCCAAAAATAATATCAAAAATTATTTAAGTAAAATGAAAAAGTAACAAAATAAAAAACAATTTTTCAACTTTTTCATTTGGTTTAGCTAGTTTTTGATATTAGTTTTTGCATATCTAAGCTATTTTGAATAATAAAGGTTTTTTATTATGATTATTAATAATTTTATCAATAAAAAAAAGGAGAAAAGATGCGTCATCTCTCCCAGCTTTACCCTAATGTGGATTATTTAATTATCTTACTTGTTAGATAAAGCACATCATCATCTACGCTGTTCGAACAAATGAATGGCAGTTACTGTATGCCATAATCATTACCACAATGTCATCTTGGCTCCAGAATGTGAATATACTTACCAGTTAGCAGCGTCGTCTCTCCCGACTTAAACCTATAATATAAATAATATTATGAATATTTTAAATAATTTATAAAAATATCAAAGAAATAATAATTGTTATTATATTCATGTAAAATTATGAATACAATTTTTTATTGGCAATTTTCAAATCTCTTAAAATTTATTTAAAAAAAAAAAAAAAAATTCAGATCAAAAATATGAAAGTTTTAAATAAGAAAATTTATATAACATTTTATTAGATAAATTACTTTAAAAAATAAATTAACGTAAAACATTAATTCTAATTTAAATTTTTAAAAAAAGACCTTTAAAATTAACAAGAAACTCATACCCGAAGGTAAAGTAGTTTTTTTATTTTTTTTTATTTTTTATAGTTTGAAATTAGATAAATTTAACTATATGTACTTAGATTAAAAAAAAAAAAAAGATTAATAAAAAGTCTGCTAAGTCAAACAGAATTTGTGTAGTTAGTGTGCTAAATACACAAATTCTATAAAATTCTGTTGCTTAATATAAATAAAATTAAAAAAAATAAAAACTTATTTAAAAATAAAAAACAGATTTCGTTAGAAGAAAAACAAAAGTTTTGCTAATTATTGACAAGCAAAACTTCTTTCCACTAACGAAATCTATTTTTTTTATTTTTAAATAAGTTTTTTTTTTAATTTTATTTATATTTTCGCACCGACTTCAAAAAAAAAAAAAAGAACTATTTAGATACGTCATTAAATTTTTACATTAAAACTTTATAAAGAGCGGAATTTAAATTAAAAACGTTTAAGTATAATATTTTTAATTTTAGAAACAGATTAAATTTTTTAACGATGATTAAACAGGAAAAAAAAAAAAAGATTATTTTTCATTTAATTAGTAAAAATGTTAGCACTTGTAGACAGTTATTATTAGAAGAAAAGTTATCTTATGTAGTAGTTCCCAATGGATAAATTGGCAAAAGCATATAATAGAATATTAATATCGAGTGTGGGTTATGAAGTGCAATAATGTGAATTATTACACGACAAAGCTTTGAAATTACTACACTCTCTCCAAGCTCGACATCACTTTTGTAAGTCAAAATAATGAGAAATATCGATTTATCCCGTCTGTTAGTAACTGGTAAAACAAACTTTTACTATCATCTATCAGCATTAAAAAATTAAAAAAAAACGAGATATTTCTTTTTACAAAAATAAAAATGTTTAAAATCGACTACAGTTCTAATTAATATGTAATTACGCAGTTTTTAAAACTTTAATTGCTTGAAAATTAAAATAAATGAAAAAAAAAAAAAGTAAAATTAAAATGCTGTAATTATAGAAAGTTTTTGATGTATTTTATTTTATTTTTTGTTATTATTATTGTAGGAAATTTTATAGATTAGTTTTCGAGAATGTTTTGAGAGATCTCTTGGGTGGAGTTATACAGTTTAATGGACGATAACAACTGAATAACTTATTTTAAGTTGATAAGAGTTGAACGAAGAGTAGTGTATGTTGTTAACTATCAATAACTGGGAGGAGGACGTCGTTATCTAGCTAAATTGAGTTACTGCGGAAAGTCTAAAATTACCTAGTAAATTCGTGTGAAAACAATATAGAATATATAATTTATTCATTAAATTAAAGAGCTAAATTAAGTTTGATAGTTTGATAATAGTCGGCGTTGATTTTTATTTTAGTCAGATTCTACTTATAGTCTGGTATCGTCGTCGAGAAACCTCGACGTTTCGCCCACTCTCGTCAACTTGACTGTTAAAATGAGTAAAATTCAGAGAAAAGTATAGAGATTCGACTTTTATAATGGATAAGAAAAAGATTTTTTTTCCAACCAAAAATCAATAAAGAGTTACATTCTTAATAGATCTGAGATTCGAGGAATGTTAAACAATAGAAAAATTTTATCCTTCTCGGAATCCTTTTCTGAATCGATTCGAGTGAAACTTTCATTCACATCTGCTTCAACAGGACATTTCGTATTCAATTTCCCAGAAAGTGGAGTATCAGCAGATTTACCATTGGCGAAATCATCGACGCCTTTCTAATAATTAATTTAAATAACTCCTTGGGAGATTTTTCTGATTCAGCATATGCCGAACGGAAAAAATCATAAAAAAAAAACATATATATATATCGATGCAATCAAATAAGATTATCTTTAAGGAAATCTACTCGAAAATTTCGTTTAGTTAACTAAATTTCGATTAAATTATAAAATACGTTGTGTCTAGTTTCGTGACCGCGACGTCGCGCCAACGACGCGACTTCGCATCGAAATATTTGTTGGCGTAAAATACAAAAAGCTTTTTTGTTTTCTAATATAGTGGTGCTTTGAAAGAAAGCAAAGACATTAGATGTTTTGATACTGCTTTTCATATAAAATAGATAGAAAAATAAATAAATAAGATTATTAAACTGTAATTTTTTTTTTTTAAACAGTAAGTTTACGTTTGTTTTTTTTTTTTTTTTTGCTTCTTTTGATGGATGGCGTGTCTTGGTTGTCAAAATAAAAACCTGTTTTTATCCTCTTCAGAAAAATACCGATAACGTCACAAATACCTTAGAATGGATCTTAGAATTTGGCACAATGCAAAGAAAATACTTTGAAATAGGATATTCTCTAAATGATGAGAAAAAAGATTTAAACTGGAGTATATTATTCATAATACTTCAGTTTAAATCTACGCGAAGTGAATGGCATAAATAGAAAGTTGTTATTTTTATGTTTATTGAGAACTTGATGAGAATTTTGAGCTGAGTTTAATATCATAGATATATCTGACAGGATCAATTTTGGAAGTGATTCAACACAAAACCCCAGATTTAATGGATTAGATCCATACAATCCCAGAAACAAATCTTTCTGAATTCTCATGATAGGATTTCGATACTGAGAAAGTATCGAAAATCTCATCATTAAAACCAATCAAATTAATTACTGTTATTTATTTTAGGCAATAGTAGTTAATTTAACTTATCACACTCGACCTATTCGTTTTTAATTAATACCAAAAAAAAATCTTAAATTTTTTTTTTAAATTAAATTCGAAAATTTATGTATAAATTTACCATTTGATCGTATTAATCTTTATTTCGTTTCAAGATTTGACGATAATGTTTTTATATATCACTATGCATTTTTAATTGAATTAATGGTAAAGTTCAAAACTTTTAAAGAATTATGATGTAAATCGAAAATAATTTTTTTTTTAAATTATATCAAAATTAAGGAAATTTCATTAACGGACTTAAATGAATTATAAACTTTAAAGTACAGTTCTATAATAATTATTTAATTTTCAAACAGTAGATCTATAACATATTTTAATACAATTTTTGTCTTAAAATAAGGCAATACAATACATAAAAAACATTGTTAAAACGTTTTCCAGTAGTAAGTAACGTTATGTTTTACCAAAAATAAAATAAAAATAAAGTTTCGAACGATTATCATTCATGAATAGTATTAAAGATATAAAATTTTAAAGTTTTGAATTGTCACAAATTCTGTAAGTTGATCACATACGAACTTAAAAATTAATAATCGCATGTTTTTATTAATAACAAACGATTTTTAAAATTCGAATGTTTTGGATTTTTGGTTCTTAAAATATCTTGCCAAGAATAGAAAACGAATACTGTAATGTGAATAAATATAATAATTTTTCTTTTTTTTTTTTTTTAAGAAATGGATAATTTTTGAAAATAAAATAATTTTTTTTATCTAGAATTGTGTTGAAACGACAGCTACACATTAGTAGCATTTAATCAAATTCTTATATTAGTTAAGATATATCGACTACAATACCTATATCATTTTTTCTTTTTCTTTTTTTTGCATTCTTCTTCGTCTATTAAATATATCGATGAGATAGCTATCATATATGATTTCGAAAAACAAATATCAGAAATATGGTAAGCCAAGTTAACAGTCTCAACCAGTATAAAATATAACACGTACTTTGTATTTTGGATAATCTTATGATAAGTTCAAAATTACTTCCCATAATTTTAATTATTAAAATTATTGTATAATAAAAAATTTAAAAAAATATATCGTGAATTCATTTGTACTTTCTTCCTTACCTAAAATTATACTGTTAAGTATGAGTAAGTCATCATTTTTATGCTATCATTGCTGACTTTATTTATTATAAATAGTATCAAAATGAATTCTTGTAATTTAAATCAAACTGCTTATAGAATAATTTACGTATTATTAAAATAAAATTAATTTAATTTTAAAATTGAAAAAAAAAAACATTTTTAATCTTTCCGAAAAGAAGAACATATATTTTTTTAAAAAAATACGTTCATCCATAAAAATTACGCCATGCAAAAGCTCGAATTTTCAGACTCTTTCATTCCCTACTCTTAGTAATCTCCTTGACTGGAAAGGGGCTTAAAAATGAAAAAAAGAGACTCATTCCGTTTGTAAGAAATTGTGACGAAATTTTAATCCCTCTCTCTCTCTACCTACATCATAATCACAGTTGTTTTCATATTTTTGTCGCAAACACAACCAAACTTTAAAACATCTCCTCCATCACAAGTTATAATTTATGGATGATTCATAAATAATGCAATGTTTATGTACGTACAGTATATTTTAAATAATTACTAACTTATACTGCAATCAATTCTTCTACAATGCAATATTTTTATTTTTCTTGTAGCTATAGTATTTCACTGTTTTGAATAAACAAAAAGATTCAAAAGATGTTATTTATATATTTTTTTTATTTCTAGCTATTTTAATGTCCACGACTATTATTATTATTATTCAAATTATAATAATATCATTTTAAAACTCGTTCGAGTCTATTTATATAGTAAGACACAAATAAAATTTTATTATCTAAAGAATCGAAAAAGTTTTCCTGATATAATTATTGCTAGAGTTTCTTTCAGCAGTCGAATAATATAGCTGATCGTTACGCTTAAAAAAGTGATTAATATTCAACAAAATTTATAAACAACATATGCAGAAATATAGAAAAATAATAATAATAATAATAATTATAAATAGTTTTAATGAATTTAAAAATTATAATTATGCATGCGTAATCTGTATTCTAATAATAGCTTACTTCAATAAACAGTGCATAAAATTATTGGAATAAAACGATAAGTAGCATCCTCTTATACGTGGTACATAAAATTAAAAAAAAAAAAATAGTAATAATAATATAGTAATAAATAGACCGTGTAATAAATGTCACGTTTTTTTTTTTTTTTTTTTTTTACAAGAATTTCACACGCGTTTAAATCTTCGATAATAAGCTGAAAATATAAAATCAATAATACAAAGTATTATTGATTTTATGTCTTTTCAGCTTTAAATAATATAATTATTGTAAAAGAAAGTCAAATGTTTAATAATTAATATAGAAATTTCCGTAAAAATTGAATTTTTTACCATGAAATTTGAATAAAAAATTATATAATATTTTTTAACATAAACCTTTTGGGCCGGTTGTATAAACGAAGACTAATTTAAACCGGGATTAAGCAAGAAACTTGCTTTAGCCTTGGTCTGCTTGCGCCGAATCTAAACTTGTCTTGTTTAAACTAACTTGTAAGATTAAGTATTGGTCTAAGGCTTAGACCAATACTTAATCTTAGTTTAAACGAGGCAAATTTAGACTCAGCGCAGGCAGACCAAGGCTAAAGCAAGTTTCTTGCTTAGTCCCGGTTTAAATTTGTCTTCGTTTATACAACCGGCCCTAATGGTTTCAAAGACTCCGGTAACAGTGGCACTGGTGAATTCAAATACAAAAACACTTGCAGAAAATTTTTTGGTTCCAATGACTCAATTTTGTTACGTTTGTATAATACTTTAGTTCATTAGAATTACAATTAGTTACAGATCATGCAGCACTGATCGATACCAATTATCCAACTCTTCTATTCCTACTAGTATGACTCCTACTCATTCTCGTTTCCTTTCCTGCTTCCTATTTCCCCACCTCTTCTCTTGGTGATGATGGACATAACCTTTTGTCGCATTACAAAGCTTTGAAAGTCATTTGAGTGTAAAAGTTTTATTTTTGGAATAACTGAATCTCAAAAAGTTACGTTTTCAATAATTTAATATTTTTACGTTAAATGCTATTGAGTTTCTGATAATCTATATCACAATATTGCACAAATTTAAATGAATAATTAATATTAAACTATTAATAGTTTTCTATAAAATACTCTGATTAAAAAAAAAACAATCTTCTTTTTATATCATCAACTTTAAAATAAATTAGAAAAATGTCAGTCATTTATTATTTTGGTATCGTTTTAAAGTTAACGGAATTATTGCAAATTTATCGTTGCATAATTTATAGGACATAAAGAGGAAGTTACTAAAAATGCCTATTTTAACGTATGCATTTTCAATAACTTCCGTCTCGAAGAATTTCTCTTTAGTATCACAAATTTTAGAAAGTTATTTCTTCTTTGGATGTCTTTAGAATCGTTTCGATATCTACAATCTGTCTCGTGTAGAGTTGATACCTAAGATGTGCTTTGGCTGTGTTGTTCTATTTTAAGAAGTAACTCGTAGAATGATTTTCTTTATAAAAGGTTTAATTTCAGTTTAAGAGCATTTTATTTTTTTTTAAACATTTTTAAAATTTTAAATATATTCTGCATTTTATTGGTGGATAGATAATCCTCGGATGACAAAAAAAAATCGATGATCTGTCATCGAGATTATTCGACGAGATTATTGTATTGTAAGATGGCGTCTTGTTCAAATGTTAAGAAGAGTGTTAAAGGAAAGATTCTGCAGAGTCAAGCAAAGGAAACTGTACTGAACGTTTAAGGCAAATTAGTAGAACAACATCTCTATAAATTAATCAAGGACATTACACATATGGTAGCAGAGGTAGGATTGCATAAATAACAAAGCCCGGAAAAAATGGCATCGATCGATAGGGGATCGAGGTATGCAAAATATCTCTAATGAACTAGGGGTCAAAGGTTAACGCGATATAGAGGCTGAGAGTTTCACAATGCACACGGTTTGATACTGCGCTGCGCTTCGCTATAGCGTGGAGCGCGACGCGTCCCGTTCCCGGGTTAGGCTAGCTATGCTACTTACTTGTTAGACGCGTGTATATCTCGTTAACCTTTGATCTTTGACCTCTAGTTCATTAGGAATATTTTACGTGTCTCGACCTCCCTATCGATCGATACTATTTTTTTCCGGGTTTTGCAATGCATGCAATCTTACCCATTGTCAAATGATTGTATTAAAACAAAATAAAATAAAAACAAACTTTGAAACATTATAATTTAAACATTAAATAATAATTACCGTATATTAATTCGCAAATATTTAAACAAAATTATTAAAAATATATATAATAAAAATTCAAAATTTATAAAATATTGAATTTTATAAATATTAAATTTAGTTATTTATAAATTAATTAACTAAATTAATTTATAAGTAGCATTTAATTAATTACAGTTTAGTCGAATTTTTTCGATTAAATTATGATAATCAATACTGCATACAGGTGTTTTATATTTCTTTAATTTAAGATTATAGTATTATAGATATAATAAATAAATAAATAAAAATAAGGAAACTATTCGAGCGATATACAAACGACTTCCAGTTGCTAATTGTTTAAAACTATAGTAAGACCCCGCTTAACGCTACTCGGATTAACGCTGTTTCGCGATAACACGGTTCTTTTTCTAATTCTATATTTTTTACTGATTCACTTTGGCGCGGTTTTTCAAACAGTTATACTCACATAAATCCGAAATCGCACAAAGACGAGGAACATTGCGTATCACGGATTTTCTCAAAACAAATTTAGCCACTATCACGAAATTATGGATCAGTTTATACAAAATGATCCAAATTTTGATAGAAGTGAAGGCAAGACGAAGTGTCATGGAAGCGATGTTTCGTTATCGACAATTACTTGCCGAATGAAAGAGGAAAAGGCAAAATGACGTTAGATGACTTCTTAACGAAAAAACAAAAACTGTCAAATGAGGAAGAACCTTCCTCATCACCAACATAAATTATTTACAAGAATATTTTTATTTTCATGAATAATTTACGAATACAAATCGATATTAACAATAAAAAATGTCATTACAAAATAAAATAAAAATAAATGGTACGTATATTCCTTTATTCACTATCCTGTTTCACCTATCTCCATTATTTCTGTGTAGATGACCTCGTTTAACGCTGTTTCACTTAGCGCCTGGATTTTTTGGAACGTATATACGCCGTGCTAAACGGAGTCTTACTGTAAGTGTTTTTTAGACAATTAGAAACTTATAATTCCTTAACCGAAAAACAAAAATGAAGAGCGATGTGTTCCGGATCCGTTTCTTCCATTGATTTTTACCAGAGATGTGAGATAAATAGAGATCTACATAATTTGACTCAACTAGAATAATTGAATTAGTAATATCAGATGGAAACACGATCTGCGATTTTAATAACGAATTTGAGCGTTGAATTTTTCTATAATTTATTATCTCTGAGTGACTATCTTTCAGAAATTAAATAAATAATTTAATAAAAATGTCGTATCGAGTATAAAATTAGAAACTTCGAAACGGAACAAGTTACGATATAGATGAATGAGATCAGTACCGTAACGTAGTAGGAAGTTGAACAGGGGCAATGCATAATCTATTAAAAAGTGTGTCAGTTTAATTTTTGATAAGATTTTTCGATATACAGTAATATCGAGAAATTAAAATTTTACACTGTGAAAAGGAATATCTTCTTACGAATAATAATACTGTAATAGTTTATATTCTTAAAATAAATTCATTGCTTTATATAATTTAATGTAAAATAGCTTAAAAATAATATTTCACCAATTTATTTTTCAAAATTTTTTAAAAATTGAATGTTTGTCTAGCACTATAATTAAAAAAAAAAATAGAATTATTTCTATCACAAACATTTTATTAAATATTAGAAATGCATAAGATAACTCGGGGGAAGATGGCACAGTTAACAATAACTTTATTTATCGTGAACGTGTGGAGTGGGAAAAAATATGTAAATTATATCAATATATATCTCGCTTATTTAGTTATTAACTAGGAAAATAAAAAATCATTTTTTTTGAACGTGTAAAGGTAAAAAGGGCAATTAAATTAAATGAAACAAACTGATCTCTTTCCCCACCATTTGGGGGAAAATGTCAGTTACCATGGGGGAGATGGCACAACACGTGAGGTTTAC
>WUQG02395661.1:0-17747 GCA_011317285.2 Androctonus mauritanicus | reverse complement strand
ACAGCCAATAACCTGCACATTTTCTACTTTTTTGGTTGTAAATTTCACTAATAGTCTCCTCACATTGCAAAATTTTGTAGGTCTGCGTTACCTATATATGTACGTCTTTTTTATTTTGCCGTTTCTCGATTTAACGTTTACCTCAATCTAACGTTTTTGCCGTCCCCTTGGAAAACGTTAGATCGAAGTTTTACTGTATTTAAAAGTACTGCTATAAAATTCTAACTGACTTCAAAGAAAAATTCTGATGATAAAAAATAAATAATAAAATTAATTTAAATTTTATAAATCGACTTCACTACCTGAAATATATATATATAGGGGCTATATATATTTTTTTGCTTCCTCTTCAAAGAAAATAAATTTTTTCATCGTCAATCTTAGTTGACCGTGATGATTATTCGCTTGGTTCTTTAAAGAAATCACTTCAAAAGAATTTTTCTTGGAAGGTTGAGTGCCGTGAAGAAGATGGATGAGTCATTCGTCACATTTTCTCTAGTTCATGTGCCATCCGAAGCATCATCATGTGTCGTAGTAAGTGACATACGAGGATTTAGTGTCTAGACGTGTATCAAGTTGTTGTATCTGTTTAAAATACAGCATCAAAATGGTTTCAAAAAGCCGACATATGTGTATGTGTGTATATACAAGACATTTCCTAAAATATATATATATATCGATACTTTACTTTTTTTTTTTTTTTTTTTCCTTTTGTAACTCCAAAATAGCCATTTCTGCACTCGACACGTGTTGGATAAGTAGGAAGTGTTACAAAAATCGATTTTATAAACTTTTTATTCGGTTCGATATTACCTTTCGCAGATAAAATTCCAAGTCGAGTTTTTATTTCGAATCCGTACATCAATCGACCCTATGAAATTTATAAACTTTAATCCTGTTTAAAATTTAGAACGACGTACGTACAATCGTTTTACTCAAAAATATAATTTAAAACTCAAAAATAAGTTCATTAACTAATTTTGATAAGTAGATACCAACTAAATTTATCAAAACTTCTTTCACGCCATCAAAAAAAGTAGTGAAGTGTTTACCAATGAAGTAGACATATTAATATATATACATAACTTGGTTTAATAAATTAATTTTGGATTTTTATTGCGAATTGAAACAGTATTTACTGATATGGGAAAACGTGCCCGTAATTTAATGGAATCAGAAAATTAATATTGAGTAATTTTATTAAATTACTCAATATTAATTTTCTGAAGAAGAAGGAAATTGAGAAATTCTCTCAGAGTCTATAACGTTCGTTTGGTTACTTTTCTCGTAAGAAAAAAGCACGATTACAAATCAGTACGAACGACATAACGTCATCTCAATGGTGTTCCAGATGTTAAGGGGGTTAGTTCACTACTTAATCATTAACTTTGTATTTAACTTGGTGACAGTTACAAACGAGATTCTAAACTTGTTTGAGACATCAATATTAAAAGAAAAAAAAAACGACGACTAACCCGACTAATCTATTTATTGATATTCCCCAAATGCGATTTTCTAGACATTTTGTAAATATTTTCTCTCTCTCTCTCTCTTTTTTACAAACGAAAACAAGCAAAAGAAAACAAATTTTCGAATCTTACAAAATTGAATCCAACTGTTTCCGATCAATCTTTTTTTTTATTTATTTATTGTTTTTCTATTTTTTTTTTCTATCAATAATTCCCACACTCGAATTTATATTTTATATAATTTTACTCGCTTTGTTAGTATAAAGATCAATTTTTAAGAGGAAACTTCTCTTGTATGTTTACGGATAGGATAAACATTTTCTTATTGAATAAAATATTTTCTTCCAACGGTTTTTTTTTTTAGATCGTTTTATAAATTAATTTATCTCTCTAATTGATAACTCTCTCTCTCTCTGAAAGTTTAAAAACACTTTAGCAGTTTTCGAAAATATATTCGTAATTTATCCAGAACTGTATTATTTAATTTGTTTCTCCTTTTCATTATTTGATTCGCTCTTAATCGCAACAGAGATGATTCAGAATTAAATTCTCCTTATTTATATATATGCATACATATATAAGAAAAGAAAGAAACGTTCGTTTAACTGGATAATCTCTCTAATTGATCATTCATTACATTTTTTTTTTTTCCCCTTTCTCATTATCTTCTCGAGCATCCTTTCACCCGAGAAGCATCTTTATATATAGATATATATTAAGTTAAATCTTCTAAATCAGAGAAGCAGTTAAACAGACAGACTGGCGTGTTTCCTTTACAAGTCTTCAGAGCTTTGGGACTCTCTCTCGTGGGATTTTACCTCTACATCAGTAAGGATTGTAACCTAATTGGCCGGAGGTGACTTGATCGATGCCGTGACGTCATTGGCCTCGGCCCAAGGCAGCAATCTCGTGGGGAGGAGCAATTTAATCAGAATTCATTGCCCAAGGAAGTAGATTGGCATTCCCGACTCTCTCTCTCTTCTCTCTCTCTTTCACCTTCCAGTTGTTTAGAATAAATCTTTAAAGTTGATCTGTACTCGTATTACTACTTTTCTGACAAGAATACGTATGGGTTCCAGTTGATGTCGGAGAGAGGAAAGAAGAAAAAAAAAAGTATAATGGTTCTATTCAATTGATTCCAACCTCGATAATCGTAAAGAGAATTGAGGGCGTGCAAATGCTCTATGAAGTGTGAAACCAATCTAAGTATTTTTAGTCGTTACCAAGTTCTGATAGAAGTAACAGTCGGAGTAACACGTGAAGCAAAAGATGCTCTCTGTATTAATTTTACGCTTATTTAAAACCGTTAATCTTATATTCTTCACGTTTTGTTTGCCGAAATTATTTGTCAATCTTAGTAAATCTTTAATCCCATTCGAAGTTTCGATATTTTTAAAACAATATTTCAAACTTCACGCTTTAGATGTGAATTATTCGCGCTTATTTCGAGCGTTATCTTATCGTTAATTGTCATCAGTATCAGTCTGTTTATGGATAAACTTCTTAACACTTGCGAAACGGTCGAAAATCAATAAAAAAAAACTCTCTTTTATACAGTCAGATTCGTTGTCGAAGTTTATTAGTGCGATAACAACGTTTAGAAAATCGTGTCGAGTTCGCAATTAATAACAAAACTTAATTCGATTCTTCAAACTGCAAATTAAATTCCGACAACTGCGATCGTCGATTCTCTAAATCTTCTTGTTTTTTTTTTTTTCTATCTTCTCGAATAAACAGAATTATAAATTCGGAAACATATTTAAAATTTAATAACGTTTTACATATTTTATGCAGTAAAATTAATAGATTTTTTATTAGTTTACTCGTATCTGGACAAACATCGATTTTTACGTTATACGAATATGTATATAGGCTATACATATTTAATTCTATATAGCAAATTTCATTAGAAACTCGCTTGAAAATTTTCGCGCGAAGTGAATTTCAAGTTTTCTCAATTAAAAAAAAAATAAATTATTATTTTATATAATTTTTATTAGGAATTTTTTACGATTCTTTCTATCGCAAATCGATTATCGACGAATTTAAATTATTAATAATTAATATTTCTGTTTGGTTTACTAGATTTGTGTACGTGTGTGTGTGTGCTTAAGAGGATTTTCTCATAGAAGAAAAAATTTAATTTTTCACTTTGAACTATAAAAATCTTGTTTTACTCGGTTTGTTTTATGGAGAGATCCAGTTTCGCGATTTATCTGATGCTTGGGAATTGGTGTATAAGTTAAACTTATTTAGGTAAAAATTGGTTAAAATTTTTTTTTTTATATTCCGCTACAGACGTTCTAACAGATTTTCAAATCCTGTAAAGAAATTAAGAGTAAATTAAGAGAATAATTAAATTCTAAAATGTTTACTGTGAGTAGTTTGAATGCAAACTAAGTTCCGAATGACTGTGTAGAGAAAAGTTTCTTATTTAAATGTTAAATCGAGTCATTAATATGTATGCGCTCTATGTGTAATCTATATTTTTGCATTATCGACTGTAGAAATCTTAAAATAAAGTATTCTATAATCAGATAATTATAATCCTCTTACTGGAATGATAAAAATAAAAAAAAAAAAAAAGTCGGAGGAAAGACAATTCTCTGTCTGGAAAGAACGACAATCGTCGATTTGCTCATTGAATTCCATTTCTATAATGAAACGAGATTTTCTTAGGATAGAAACGTCCTTAATGGAGGTTGAATCCTTATCGTTCTCCTTCGACCGATCCTATCTGAACAAAACGTAGCGAGAGATCAATGGAAAATAAAAGCGAAGATGAAACTCCATTACATCTTACGGATTTCTGCATCATTAATCAGAACCTATCTTCTATTGATTGGGACTTGCTTTAGAAAACTAGGCGACAATTCGAATTCCGCGACAATAGGACAGTGACGTCATGACAGTTACCATGGTGACATGATAAAGATGTCGTTTCCGGAAAGTTTCTAAGCTCTCCAAATTTTCTAGTAAATCCAGTTTTTATTCGTTTGATGATGTGTACAGATTATACAAGTTGCACAGATAGATAAATTGTTTTTCATTCTAATAAAAAAAAAGAGAGAAAAAAAAATCTTAAGGATATTTTTCTACTTTCTTTCTTTTTTTTATGTTCCAAATTTGATTACTCGGTAAAACTTTTTTTTTTTTTTTTAAGTTGTATAAAGTTAGATAAAGTTCGCCCGATAAGATCCTTTTTATCGATGCGCTAAAAATATAGAGAGCAAGGTACTTGAAACAACAATAATACAATCGACAAATCTACAGTCTAAAAATTCTACGGCCGACCTGTAGAAAAAGGAAGAAGAAAAAAAAAAAAAACAGATAAATCGTTGAGAAATTCGAGAATTGAAATTACTAGAGTATGAGAAGTAAGAGAAAGAATCCAGATTATATTCTAAAATATTTGCCATGTCGTAGACCAAAACAAACAGTTTAAAAGAAAAGTTTGGGTTGAAGAATTAAACAAACGTGCAGTTTAAATTAGTCATTTAAATAATCTTAGTTTCCAGTGTCAACATTACTTGTTCGACTACTTCTTCGGATAACAGTTTACTCGATAGAAATCCAATTTTTAAGCCGTGTAACTTAGTTTCACGTATGTTAACGTGTGAGCAAAATTTCGACTTTTATATATAAATTGTTAAAAGAAAATTATACTTTATTTTGACATATAAAATTAAAAATTTATATGAAAACATACAATTTTTTTTTTCTTAATTCAGTGTTTAGTATGAATCCTACTAGATGGATGAAAATTTAACCAAAAAGATTCTGCGTATTTTTCTCTTTTTTTTTTTTTTTTGTGTGTAATCGCCAATTGTTGCGGTTATTGTTAGTTTAAAGCAAAAAAAATTCCTTTTTGCTCTTGAGATCGTTAGCGAGAGAGAGAGAGAGAGAGAGAGAGAGAGAGATCTCTATAAGAAAACCACGTAGAAAATAACACTAGATATTTTCGGAGGATTATGGGCAGAAGTTGATTCTTCTTTACAACCGGAATAGTTTATATCCCGACCATTAAAGGTGTGCCGAGTAATCTTCTTCTAATGACATCAACTCCTGTACAATTGCACCACAAACGAAATTCTAAATCTAGTCCATTTTTGTCCAGGCGCTTCTTCATTAGTTCGATGAGATAGTGTAGTCTTCAATGCCATCTGCTGTCTCTCGCACTAAGTACGATTAGACTTGTCTGGGATAGCATCTCTCTCTCTTTCTCTCTCTCTCTCTCTCTTTTTTTCGAACTTCATCATAAATGTACTTTTATATTTATAATTAATAGGAATATTTTGTGTACATGTCACGTTGTGTCAGCGAAACGTCTCTACGGTCTTAATATATATATATATATATATATATATTTTTCTCTCCAAAAGTAGATATATCTTTAAAAACCTTTACTCTATGTGCTTAGAATGATTGATACCAACAGAAAATCTAAGGAAATGTAGATGGATAGAGTTGGTATCTATCATATAAGTGCTATGGATACTTTTAGATAAATGAGTTATAGATACCAAAAAAAAAAAAAAACTGCATTAATAATAGATTTCAAAATTTCTTTTAGATAGAACATTGTTTACCAAACAGTTAAAAGAATATATTTACTTGATTTGTGACGTAAATATTTAAAAAACAATCGAAAGTTTATACGCAGTACACAAAATTTCGTATCCAGAAACCTAGATAATTGGCATATCGAGTGAAATTTAATAATAATAATAATAAAAAAAAAAAAACAACAGAAAGATGATAAAAAAAAAAAAAAATTGTAAACTAGACATCGTAAAAATTTGACAAAGTAAGCGAGCAAAAAAAAAAAATAACAAATTCGATATAAAAATATAAAGATAAACAAAGATAAAAATTTTAAAATAATAAAAAAGTGTCATAGGAAAACAAATTTATTTAAAATGAAATATATATATATATATATGTATTTTCCGTCGACTAAATACTCATAAAAACTATCACGAAAACACGAAAAATATCAGAAAGATGTCATGAAGCTATCAACAAAATCTTTAGTAAAATAATGATATCATTTCAGGTATAATAATAAGTACTGACGATAAAATAAACTGTAAAAATGGAAACGGGATGAGCCGAGTTTACCTTAATAAATTACTAATTTAGCCTTAATTTAATTTAATTTAATGATAAACAAAATACAAATCAAACATTGCTGGACAGCAAAACACTGATATGTTACATTTAAACGTAAAACTTCACATAAATTTCAAAATAAAAAAAAAATCCATATCACATTAAAATAAAATCAACCGTTAACAAAATCGTACATATATTCAGTAGTTCAGAATCAACACATGAGCGCATGAAACAAAGAAAACTATTAATTTAGAATAAGGCAACGTAGGTAAACGACACAGGGATCCGGGTGTGAAAGATTGACTCACAAGTTGTTAAAAAGCAAAAGGAAATTTATTTATAAACAATAAATAAAGACCTAACCAATATCTCAAACATGACAAAGAACAGAAATCTATCACTGAAATATGAACGAGAGTGACAGTTCAAGAAAGACCAAAAGGTGATCTAGATACTCGAAACACGTCTAACTGAAAATAGAGCCACGGAATTCTGTCTTCACACGTCTTCTTAGAAATGTCTTCACACTGATAGCGAGTAATAACGGATATTCGTTCATAGTTCAATTCTTTTTTTATCCGAAACGTGATTTCCTTCGACTTAGGTGGGTCTGAATAACAGTTCCTTTTTCCGCCCTTCTTGCGAGAATTCTGCTGATTTTATCTTCAATTATTCTTTCGTTGAAACAAGAACACATCTGGAACGTCTTCTACGAGGAACTGAAGACTTTTATATTTCTCTTTGGCGGATAATCGTGATTCATCGTTGAACGTGGGACGAGGAACAGAAGTTTAGAAAAGAGGTTCCTCATCCGCGAACATTCTTCCATTTTTGTTGAAATTCTATGATTCCTTTTCCAATTTTTGCCAAATGTGGAGAAAATTTGGGATGATGACAGAACTTACAATATGTTAACATAGGAAAGTGTTGTTGCGGGTCTTCGAGAACTTACGAAACAATCAATATTTTAAGTAGAGATAAATATCAAATGTAGAATCGTATTATCAGTTGTGAATAATATTGAATATAATTATTATGGATATGATTATTAATGGTGAGAATTTAATATGGATTTGATCAGTCTCTCCTATCGTCGAAGAGGTTAATAGCACTTTGATGAAGTTTAATGGTCTTCGAATCTCACCGAAAGTCTCTGATGTCCAAATGGATTCAAATCATTTTTACTATTAGAATTTATGATTGAAATATCCTTTTGTAGGATAACGAGAAGTTTCGATAACATTATCACCCGTATATGTAGGTATAGTAGATAAAAGTTGAACTTTTAAGATAAGGAGGAGGCAAATGTTGGAGTGTCAGAAGTCATTGCTATAACGATTGTAGATAAAAACGTTGTGGAACTCCTTAGACAAGTGATGGATGTATATCCGTCCATTACCTCGGGGGGATTAATGGTACTTTGATGAGCAATGTCCACGTGACGGACCCACGACAAATGAGTTTCGGGTTTACCACGTGATTCACCCCTTCCTTCCTGATTGGAATCCATTATAGAGTGGTTGAGTGGAGTTAATTATAAAAGTCTCTTTGGACGAGTTTTCTTTAGCTTTAATCGACAGGAGGGCTAATGCTAGACTTCTTCGCTAAGTAAGAAGTCTTGTTGAGTTAAGTGAATGTTTGGCATGAAGTGGTTTTTATTATGCGACTATCGCAAGGGTGTAAAAAGTTTTTTTATATTATTATTATTGTTGTTGTTGTTGTTCCGAGAGAATAAACGAAGATTCGGATTGATATCGTTTCGATCCAAGTCGTTGCAATGCTCTTCGGATGGAGCCATCGATGGTAACGCAGTTTTCCTAGTTTAAAATTCTTCGATTTTTTTTTCCGTTCTTATAATAAATTTTAGATGCTTAAAGTAACCAGAATCTCTTATTGAAACGTCGAAAAAAAAACGTGAATCAGTAAAGATGTTTACGGTTTCTGCTGAAAATTTCACGTTTCGGATAACGCAAACAAGTCGCAAGAATTTTAACGATATAAAAAATTTATTTCTCGTCTGTGCCACACTGACATGGTAAATTTCCCATGGAGATTTTTCCCATAAATTTTATATCGGCGGTTCGAAAGATTGTGAGCAGCTTGTCATAATTTTACAGTTATCACAGTTGTCGTTCTTTAAACTTTTATCCCACGGCCGCATTTTCAATAGATCATATTTATAAGTAGCGACACTTCCATTTAAAAAGTATTTTTAAATGTTTTAAGATCAGGACGAAATTTTTGTATATATTTTTTTAAATTCTAAAAACATTTTCTTGTTTTTGATAATTCGGTGAGAAAAATCGACTTTTATAATATCAACGAATGGGTGTGACAATCTCGTACCTCAGATAATTGCTAAAGCATTCAATAAAGACGTGTCGAGTGCATGAATTCATTAAACCTCACCCATTTCCTATGGCTTAAATTATAAAGTTATCTCTCTCTATATATATATATATAAATCTAATTTTACCAACATTTCCTTTTTCATCTCCGTTCGATGTTTATTTTCCGAAAACATACTCGCTTTTCGATTGATAACCAGATAATTTTCCGAGGGAACGATTTTTGCCTTTCAAAAAAATGCAGGAATTAAAAAAAAAAAAAAAAGTGAGAAGTTGTGATCTCTTTGTGCTGGATGATGAAGAGGACTTTTTAAAAATTTCCATAACAATCAAAACATATTTGCTTATAAAATGGAGAAAAAATATCCCATTTTTGTAGTGTTTGCACACATATATATATGTGTGTGTATGCGCGTATCTGGTAAAATTTTTACAATGCGGATCAAGTTTTTATTGTGATAATTATCTGAATGTTTCAAAAACGTTTCCATAATTTATAAACCGAGAAAGAATTTCAATAAAAAAAACATTTTAAAACTCGAAAAAAATTAAGAATACGTAGAGTTGCATTGAGACTGCGAATACGGTTTCAGAAACAGGGCCTTTCAGAGAAAAGTAATATTTTCGAGGCCCTTCGAAATGACAAAATTGACGAAAGTATACTGTGATAACTGTACAAGAAAAGTGAAAACACTGATAGAGAACTTCAAATTTTGAAAACTCCGAAGCTCGAACAGTATAAAAATATACAAATATATTTTTTTCTAGCATATAGAGTTATAAATTGAGGCCCCTAAAATCGTGAGACCAGGGACAGCCGCCCATATTGCCCTCTCTGATAGCCCCTGATCAGAAAGATATCGTAAAGTAAAAAATTAAGTTATACAAACATCTGAGTCGCTGTAGAAGATGCATTGAACATCACCAACACGAATAACTCCAGTAGTAGCATTAAAACATCTATAATGGTAAAGGAAATTCTAGAATAATTAAAAAAAAAAAAATTATTAAAATAATAAATTTTTTTCTTAATTAAATTTATATAAATTTATCAAGAAATGCAATCGTTTTAAAATATTTCTTAAAAATCTTTCTTTCTTTATTATTTTTTTTTAAAAATTAATTTCATCGATTTCTTTAATAATTTTTTTTTTTTTTTTAATAAGACACGAACGTAACCATCACGTATTTTTAAAACAAAACTTTTACGAGAGGAAAACAGCAAAATTCAATTTTAAAAATGGATTCCATTAATGCTTCGGAGCGAAACTTTTCAAGTTTGGATATAAAATCAAATTTCAATAATGCATTTATTATTATTATTATTTTTTTTTTATATACGGTATATATATTTATACGTGCGTGTGTGTATAAAATAAAATTATGAATGGATTACTTCGGAAATTATATTATAAAAATTAAATTATTTTCTTCGTATAATTTCTGCAGGAAAATTATAATATCGAATGCCAGGCTTTTCGCACATCTTTCGCATCTTTTCATTATCCGGTTGCTAGGAAACGCAACATCCCAAAGAACGGAGTAATTCGATGGTTGACTAATCCTGTGATCTTCCAATTTATATGTTAAGTAAAATCATCTATTGTAGAATCTTTAAAAAAAAAAAAATATTCTAGAATTTAAAAAAAAAAAAAAAAGTGATTAATCCACAATTTGCAGAAATAATCAATTTTTTTTAAGGATAATCATAATTAAGAATTTTTATCAGGTAGATTATATCAGCGACCAATTCGTGTGATTTTTATTAAAGGAGAGAGTGTCTCAGAACTTGTACAGAATTAATGGATTTCTTATTTTCTTAATGGAATCTTAGGCGGATATCTAATATAGAAAGTTCAGAAAAACTCAATAAAAGTAATTCTCTCTTAATCTGAACTTTAGATCAGTTATCATCAATCAGTTATTTATAGATCGAGTCGTTTTTTAATCACTTTATCCGTAGATCTGATAGAAATTATACTAAAAATCTGACTCGTAGATACATTTTAATCGTCTTTTTGACTGAACATATTCTCTAAAATATCAATCCACAGCTCTGCCAACATACAGGTATATTTTTGCTTTAATACATTTTTATTTATTTTATTTTTAGTCGGACTGTGATCACATCAAGCCACGCTTCCGTACATAACTAAAAAATATATATTCAGCATTACAGGCTTCAACAAATCCATCTTCGGAGGTATTCTATAACTTTAATCACATTCAATCCTCTCAAAAATTGAACAAATTGAACATTTTCATTCTTATCTTCAAATTTCCATATAGTTAAAACTTCTTCGTCTATATTTTAGATTCCTCTTTCGAATCGTAAAAATTTTATTGCAACTTTTTAATCTTCTCATTCACTTCTATGTATATATACATATATAAGGTTACCTTCAATCTTCTTCAGGAATTTTAGAAACCGTATATTTTGCAACAATAATTATCATATATAAATTTTTTAAATTTTAATTATTACTAGATATCTCAAACTAATCAACTCAAAAAATTAAATTAGGAAAAAAAAAGTAATAATAATTCCTTCGCACTTAATCTTGATAATCACAGGAACATCATTTTTATGTTTGTTTTTCTTTAACGTCAGTTTAAAATAATTGTTATTTTTATTATTAAACCGTAATTTTTAATCAAATTTTTATCATTTAATTGCGTTTTTTTAAGTGAAGGATCCCTTCATCTCGAAGCATAAATCGATTAAAAAAAGATTGCACGTAGTCCACAAAAAAAAAAAAAAAGTTTAAGAAAAATATTTAATTATCTATTTTCTTATCCGTTTGCATAAAAGATAAGAATCGTCCAATTTTTAAATCAAAATCCGATATTGATAACCTTTAAAGATACTTCTTTCATTAAGAATTTTTGCAAAAATTGGAAAAATTTCCCGATACGTAAAAAAAAAAAAAATAAAATAAAATAAAATTTTGCTTTCCCTAACTGTATAACAACACCTGTTCAAGTTGGAATTTTAAACTAACTAACTAATTAACTAACTAAAGCTGCATATCGTTCAAAATTGTTTCTAGAAAATTTGAATTTTATATTCGAATTAATCTAATGCCACCATTAAATTCCAGTTTAAACGTACGTTATATATATATATTAAGAGTAGATCTTCTAGGTTTCCAAAATTATGATAATTTTGAAGAGATACTCCGTTCAAAATCTATTATGGCATTAAATATAAATTTCGTACGTTAATCGGTAAATTCATTAATAGATTTATCGGGATAATGAGAACGTGTATAACACGAAAGCAGATTATGTATATATATATATATTCCTGCAATTAAGTGATTGGTAGATTTAAATTCTGTTAAATTTTGGAACTTTGTCGCTCGCTAAATTTTGAACCGAAATTTAGTTTACGCTAGTCGAATGCGATCATAAATCCATCTATAATAGTTTAAATTTAGTTACTTTTATATACTTCTCATTCGAGACATACAGTTTGCCATCGTAAATTTTTTATAATGGTTTGAGAGACATCAACATCATAAATAATGTAAAATATATATATTAAAATTCATGGAAAGATTAAGAACTTTTAGATTACCATCTTATAAAATTGAGTCCAAATTTTTAACTCGTAAGTAGAGTTAGCCCTCGTATAACGCGGATGTTAGGTTACATAGAAACTTCACGGTATACGATACTCGCATCACATAAAAAAGTAGAGTTAGTTTCGAAACAGTTTTTTTTTAATTATATGAACAACAATGATATAGCCAACAAAAAATACTTGCTATAAAAATCAATTTTTTTTATATAAAAAAACAGCGTTACGTATTAGTTATTTATGTAACTCACCAGAGATTGATTATTATAATTTTCGATGCGCTTTCTTGGCAGAAAACGAAGACAATTTTCGACAATGTGAATGTATTCGATCCATAAAATGCGAATGCTCTTCAATGCTCTGTTCTTGAGATATTTTTCAGACGGTCTGACACCAGACAGTCGATAAGAATAATTAGATATATTTTACAACAGTTGTCTCGCATAAGTCCTCTTCAACTGCTAAAGAATCATTTACGTGAGACTAACAGTTCTAGAGACCCGCATTTTAGTGTTTCTAATGGCTACTATCCTTGCTTCAAATAGCTTCAAACACTTTGAACGGTAAAAAACTGACACTACGAAAAACGTATGTATGTATTGTACATGCGGGCTAATTCGTAGAGGTTCATAGAAATTTCTAGACCGCGTTATGCGATGATTTACTGTATTTTACAGTTTGCATTATTATCTGTATTTTCAATATATAGATATATAATAAAGAAATTATTTTGAACTTCTGGTATTTATATATTTCAAATATCAAAATCAGTCAGTAGTTGGATGTTATTTTTACGTAAAGACATGGCACATTAACACAGTAAATCTAATAAATGTGTTTCTTTTGAAAGAAAACGCATAAATGCTTAAATTTAAGAACTATGAATAATGCAATGCGATCAATCAAGAATTAAATATTATTTTAAATATAATATATAAAAAATATATATTACTGAAGAAATAAAGAAGGAAATAAAAAAACAACTTTAACTTCAATCTCTCCTTCAATAATTTGGAACTAATTTAATTAACTAAGAGAATTTTTGAGCATGAAATCACAATTAGACAATACTTTTCTGATATCATCTTGGAAATAGAATTGTACTGGATTTCACAGTCATAGCAATAAAGTAAACTCGCAATTTATAGTATTGTATATGCATTTTGTATTCTTCAGAGTATTATTAATAGAGTATCAGAGTAGAGTATTAGTAGAGATCAGAGTATCAGAGTTTAATGGATTATTTTGTATTATAATTTAATTTAAAATTTACAATTAAATTATTATATATAATGGTAACATGCAGAGAAGAGAGACAGAAACTAAACTGTCATTTGTAGCTGTACAGAAGAGTGGTTAAAACACATATAATCCAAGTTCTAATCATAAGTTAAATATATCAATCATAAAATTTGCAATTTTTAAAATAGTCTATTTAGATTGATTGTCATTTTATACAGTGAAAATTTAGATTTAAAGCGATATTTATTCTTATGTTGAGAAATTATAATACTTTTGAGTTAAGAAATGTTAGTTATATGTTCTGCTCACGATTTTTCTCTTTATGCAAAATGATAATCCATTAAAGGAGTACAGTTTTCAGATTCGTATAAATAAGGAAGGTAAACAAATGTTAACAAATTTTACAAATTTAGTTTTTTAAATAAGCATAACTATAGATTATCAAAGGAAAAAAAAAAAGAATATCGCGTTTTTTAAATCAAAAATATCAAGAAAATCCTTTGATTTTTTTCCATCAGTGTCAAATACAAAATGGTCTCTATTATGTACCGAATTTTAAAAATGAAATTTCGTATTATCTATTGATAAATTCTATATAACTTATAGCTTTTGTAATATAATATGTAACTACAATATAGGGTTGATCTATCATGATGCTGATGAAGCGGCTGTTTCCGGGCCAACTTTTTAAAAATATTCCATTTTTTGGTTACTACCTATTTGTTTGTTTTGCTATATTTCGATCATTTCAATCGTTCTTTTTCAGACCACGAAATATGTTGATCAGGTAGGCCCTGGTGCAATGTAGGGTAAAGTAACCCTATTTAGTGATACTCCTAATTTGGTGATATTTTAAAATTCTTTAACAGTCGCAAAAGGTTAACTTCTAGAGCCATCCAATATAGGACAAAATAATGATGCTGATGGCTGGATATGTCGGGTATGTGGAAAACTATTTTCTACAGATAAAAAAAAGTAAAAATTGCAAAAAATGGGTTCAATGCTCCTTCTGTCTCACACCTTGCCATGAACTGTGCCAAAGTGAGTCAGTGGACAAAGATGTGTACATGTGTAATATATGCAGCATCACAGATGTGGAATAATCTGAACAGCGGAATAAAATTTATAATAAGAAAACAATAACAAATTTACAGTATTTTTGACAATACAGTCTGCTAATAAAAAATAATTTTTTTAATGCAGACTGCTGTAATTATTTCATTAGAAAAAATCTATCTTTCGCTATTAGATCCTAGATGTGACTTGCAGCTTTAATCCTATGTAGCACCAAAATAGGTATCCCTATAACCAAATTAGTTGTCTTCTCAACGTGTTTGGAAAAATTTTTTAACGCAAAACTATTTAACAATGTAAAGATGTCAAATTAAAAAAATGAAGGCAAGATATTGGGGAAAAATCTTTTACAATTTGGCTTCTTAAATACAATTTGGCGTGTAGAAAATACACTTTGCACGCAAATTATCACATAATTAGGTTACTTTAACATATAAATGTTGTCCAAAAATCCATGTTAACAACAGATAAATTTTCGTTGCATATACTGTATATCATAGACATATTTATGTATTTTTTAAATAGCATTAGAAATATTCTTTATTGAATATTAAATGAAGAAAAACCTGCACTATTATATAGTTAGAATAAACTCGTTTAATTTAATTGAAATGAATGATTTTCAAAATCAAATCGAAATTAAATCGTATTGACTTAGATTTTGGTTTAATTCAACCATCGATAATAATCTTTCAAATTAAATGATTTAATTAAAACTTGATTAAATCTGATTAATTAAATTTGATGCTAACCTTAATTTAATTAAAACTTTCATCCTTAAACTATTGTGCATTGCTTATTTATCATACTCGAATAATTCTATATGACTTTATTAGATACAGTTTACAGTCATAAAGTATTTAAGATTCATATTAGAACGATTTTATTCGAAATATAATAATAATTATAGTTTAATTACATATAATAATATAATTACATTAATAATTACACATAATATAACTACACTAATATCTACATCAAATTAATAGTTTTGAAGTGAATTTGAAAAATTTCTGTACCTGATAAATCTCTAAAATAATGAAATTTAGTATAACTTGCACACGAATGCTGTGACCACGAATAATTTTGACACACACGTAGGCCCTAAATTAATTTTGGTTACCAATATGAACTACTTTCATTGATTAGAAAGAACTCTGATTGCTATTATACCAAAATTTTTAAAGCAATTTGCATGAAAAGAGATCATAAATAAAGAAAATAATATAGATCAAAACGCACGGCAGTGCGCCTAGCCAGGTTCCCATGGCGCACATCATGTGTATATTTACACGAACTAACTTAAGCCCTATTCGCCATCTCCATAACTTCGCTTCCGATTAAGCTAGTAATGTGATTTTGTAGAACTTTATTTCCTCATGGCCCTATAAAAATTTCAAGCTTTAATATTAAAGTATCTAGGAGATAGAGGTCTCAAAAAATTGCAAATTTGGACACTGACTCACTCGTCAAAATTGTAGTGTGCTTCCCGTTGACGTAGAGACTTGAAATTTAGCATATGTATAGGTCTTAGGATACAGGTAAAAGAAAAATTCTGAAAATGACAATTTTTCAATTATTTTTGCGAGTTATTATTTACTTCACCCGAAGCGATCGAGCGCGTCGCGTCGCATCTGGCAATGTGGCGTCGCCTATATAGCTGTCTTTTTAATGAATTTAATGTATATATATATACATGCGTTCAATCAGACCACGATGTAGAGTTCAACTAACACGAATCTTTAATTAAAATAAAGATTCGTGTTAATCGAATTCTACATCGTGGTATCGAAATTTACAATTACTCTTACAATTTTATCAAGTTATTTAGTTATTTTAAATTATTATTTATTTAGCGTGCTTATTCAATAGAGCAATTTAGCAAAAAGTACTGATATTCCATTAAAAACTAGTAACTAGTAGAATAAAACCTGGCCCATTTTTTCACATTTATGTGAAAAAAATACTGAATAAATTCAGTATTTAAATAAAATAAATACTGAAATAAATTCACTATAGTGTCACCTCTTTAGGCTTTTACTTGGCAAGTTTTAATATCTATTATAACTAGGCAATAACTTAATATAACTCGAAAACATAGCGTGTGTGTATATATATATATTATTAAATATTATATTATTGACATAATATTATAGGTAGTATAATATGGTGAAATCATCATATAATATCTACAATGTTTTCTTATAAAGACCAGATTTATATGAATATATACAGTAAACTTCCGTATAACGCGCTCTCCTATAACGCGATAAAAAAAATTCGATTAGTACAGTATTCATACAACGCTATAAAGTATAAACAACTTATGTTAAATTTCAAGTCTCTATGTCAACGGGACTTTGTCCCGTTGACATAGAGACTTGAAATTTAACATACGAGACTTGATATTTAACATTGAAATTTAGCATAAGTCCCGTAACGCATAGGATAAATTTTTACGCAAGTCCCGTATAACGTATAGGATAAATTTTTTAACATTGTTTATCCATTACTTATAATATCCGTTGATTGTAATAAAAACAATCAACAGATTGTTTTATTACAATCAACGGATGTTTATTTCGTTTCCAGGATAACTTTAACAACTTTTCCGTCGGATTATATGAATTCGCTATTTCGGAGTCCGTGTTATACGAGATCTACTTCTATATAATATAAATTTTTTTAAATTTAGTTATCCGTATTCTGTTTTTTCCTTTATTAAAAGAAAACTTCTTTAAAACAAGTTAATTAACACTCTGCACACAATAAAATTATATTTGAAACTAACAGTAGCATTCGTAGGATTTTGTCAAGGGGGGGTTTATTTTGAAATTTCTTACATTTTGTCACTGAGGCTTCCTCTAGTTTTACAAGTATTACTACTACTATCTTCACCACCACTACTATTAATAC
>WUQG02395550.1:0-17749 GCA_011317285.2 Androctonus mauritanicus | reverse complement strand
AATATGTAATGCACGAAAGTGTAAAAATATGAAAGTGTAATCTAAGGTTGAGGATCGAAAAAAATCTTAATGAAGAATTGTAATTATGAAAGAATATGTAACAGGACACGTGTTTTACTGTTTTCACGTATACCAGATAGTTTTCGAGAGAAATGCTTGATCCGTAGAAACTTGGACAATAAATTATGCCTTTCTGAATGGTTCCTTTATTGCTAAATATCTCCGAAAATATCGGTAGTAAGAAAATAATTTTATCACGAAAATTGCACAAAAAATTGGTGAAATCAGATTTTGTTAGAAAAGTAATACACTTCCATTCGAGAAAACAAAGTTGAAGCAAGAGTATGCTCAGAAAAAATATTAATCACGGATTGTAATTTGGAAGGAAAATATAAGAGGACAAGTATTTTACTTTTTTTTCACGTATAACCGATAGTTTTCGAGAAAAATGCTTGATTGGTATGGATAGTTTTGGAGAAAAATGGCATAGAAACGTGGACATCCTATATATAATTATCATTTTAAGTTGATTATACTGTATTTTTTTTATAAATATAAAACACAAATTTAACTTTTTTAATTTATCCGTAAATTCGCTGAGGGAATGAGAAAAATATAATTAGAATTTAATCTCTAACTAAAATCTGACAGATTATGAAAAAGTTGAATCGATATTTCTTATAATCCATTGTGATAACTCTTGAGAGAAAGAGAGAGAGAGAGAAATTTTATTAACTCTAAAACATTATAAAGTAGATGGGTTGTGCATAAAAATGAATTAAGACACAAATATTAAGAGTAAAAATCACGAATGCCATAAATGATCTAGTTAATCCTATAGTAAATTGAGAGAAACGAACAAGGAAGTATTTAAAGTAAAATATATAAAAAAAACAGGATTTTTCTAGACTCTTAAAGAAATTTATTGTATTTTGATTTAATCTTCATTTATATTTTTGTTTGTTGTAAAGAATCGAAGTTATTTAAAAAAATTAACGATTGAATTTAAATCGGATGTAACGCATCATAAATTATTCTGTATGGGTTTAAAAAAAGCAATCCAAATTTCAGATAAAACTGAAGAAATAATTTCAATTTTTTTTTTTTTTTTTAAATTTCAGTTTTAAAAAAGAAAAAAAAATAGTCATTTCGTTTTAATATATTTTTGATACTACTTGTTGAAAAATTAATATCATCCACTAAAATGAAAAAAAAAATTGTTACTCGGTTAAATGTCGAAAGATTAAAATATATATATATATATATATATATTTTTTTTTTCTTTATTTTAGAAAGAATATTCCCTTGAAATTTTAAAATTTTTACATATTAAAAAAAAAGAATTACTGTAAATGAAATTAAAATTTCAAATAAAATACTTTTTAATTTGTCTCAGATTTGATAAACAATTTTTATCTGCTCGTAATTTTTTTTAATATATCATTATTATGGGACTATATCTTGCATCTTGTTGTGAAGAACTTTCTAACTATTGTGGAGTCAAAATAAAACAGTTACGAAGGAGGAAAAAAACCTCATGAAAAAATTTTAGCAATTTATATCAAAAACATAACGTGAAATATATATATATATATAATGTTTTCCTGCTGTGCCATCGTGACAGAGTGGTTTGTGAACTGAAAAACTGAGAGAAGAATAGGCATCAACTTCTGAAAAAAATTAAAAAAATGAAAAAAAAAATCAGTGTTATAATACCTCGATACATAATTGAATGTGATATAAAATGGTAACTTGCTTCCGTTACTTTAAATCTTCATATATTTACATTCAAATATACTGAAACCAACAACAGAAACAGCTATAAAAACTTTAAGTAAGAAAACACAAAAAGAATAAAAACTATAAATATATTTTCGATATTTATTATTCAAATAATGAAGAAAAATATAAGCAAATAATGAATAAACTTATTTAAATTGTAAATATTTTTCAACTGATCCATAAGTTGAAAGCATTTATAATGTTTAGATTATATAAATATTAGAAGTAAACAGCCCTGATTTTCAGTTTGTGAATAGTTTATACATTATTCTATATATATATATATATATTTACTGTATCTATATTTAAACAATTGATTAAAGAGAACATAAAGTGTAAGTAACATGAATAAATTAAAGTAAAAATTTAAGATTCGTAAAGGAATTGGAGAAGTATTGTTGATAAAAGTATTACTAAGGAAAAATATGATTTATATTTAAATTTATTAATATTTCCAATCATTTAAATAACTAATAAGAAACTTATATGGATGAATTATGTAAATATGCAATTGAAACCATCCTTCAATAAAGATGTATCAGAAAACACATTCATCTTTCAGATTCATTTGAATATGAAAGATTTTTCGGAGATTGGAAAGTATGTTAGCAATTTAAAGCAATATATATATAAATATATATATATATATTCCTGATTGATATAAAAAAAATATTTTAATGAAGATAGCGAAAATTGAATTTAAATTTAAACTTTCAAAAGGAAATGAATGTCCATCACTAAGAAAACTTCAAATGCCTGAGGAACAATATTCATCAGGATAAAAAAAATAAAAAAAAAAAACAGTAACGTAAATCTAGTTACACTCATCGCTGACATTGAATATTTACTACTTTAGCGAAACGAGAGAGGAAAAAAAAAAAAGAATTGAGAGAAGAAAAAGAAATATTATTCTTCTTAGGTATATCATTATTACAAAAGAGGAAAAAAAAAGTGCATCAAGTAGTTATTCTCATTTCTCGGTATGATTATGATATCCGATAAAAAATTAATAGGAGAAAAAATCGTAATAAGTTATCGATGAATAATAAATGTCATCATTACTAATAGCAAAGTTGAAGATGATGATATAATTTTCAAAAAAAAAAAAAAAAAACAAGAAAAACAAATTCTACCACTCTATGATATAAAATGCATTACAACTTAAGAAAAAAAAGAAAAAAAGGTAGAAAGAAAAAAAATAACAATAATGTAAAAGATAGAAGAAAATCAGAATGTAGTAGACCGTAATGTCTTTGGATAACTGAAGAAATGTGGCAATGAATAGACAGACGTAGAGAAACACGATCTCGACATTCACGTCTCTTCTGGAATGAGAAGAAGGAAGATGCCAACGCACATCAATTTATTTCCATTCGATGTCGTATTGTTAAAGAAACTAATGTATATTGTTGCATTATCTTATTCAATAACATAAAATCTACGTAATGTTTATTTCAACAAGAACTACAACAAATTTCTGGTTTGTATGGTACCTAAAGATTAAAAAAAAAAAAATTTCAAACAATTTGCTTATTTAATGAATAAGTAAAACTGAAAATAAAAAGTAATTTTTACAATAATGTTTACGTAATTGTCGATTAATTGTTACGTAATAATAATCACGATAAATTTAACTGTTAAAAGCAATTTTTTATTCGATACGTTAAAATGATGATAACGTTATTATTTACTGTTATAAATTTCTATAAAATTCGAAAAATTCTTTGGCATTTGGATAAATTTAAGCGCAATATTCACTGGCAATTTTTCATCAATTTTATTCGGAATTTTTGCTATTGCATCTCATGTTGTTAGTTGCTTTATTCTTTACATTCAATACTATATCGTAAGAAAAAAAATATGTGTATATTGAATAAAGTTGCAAGCCAAATATACTTTTTTGAAATGTAAGAAATAACATCAGATAATTTTATTAGTTTCAAATTTGGTTTTATTCTCGATGCTATATAATTTATAATCGTTCTTGAAGCGATTTTTAGAAGAAAAAAATGTACGTGTATAGCGAGATATTTTTACTAATTTAAAAGATATATATTTAATTTAATTTTATATCACTCAAAAGGTAAGAAAAGACATCGAGTTTTATTAAAATATCAGGTCATTCCAAAAGTAATGTCGTTTTTAGCATTAAATTTTGAAAGAATATAAAAAACAAATGACTTTCTAATTTAATCAAGTATATATTTTATAGAATAAGCCATTTCAGCTTAGTAACGTTTATAAAATTAAAAATTCATGTTTAGACAAGCCTAAACAAGTTTAGACGAGCCTAAACACGTTTAGACGATCCGAACACGTTTAGAACAGTTGAAACACGTTTAGACGAGCCTAAACACGTTTAGACGATCCGAACACGTTTAGAACAGCTGAAACACGTTTAGACAAGTGCAGTATAAAACATTCTTTTTTTGGATGACCTGATATGATACACGTTGTGATTAATATCGTTTAGAAAATCATTAAAATATTAATGCGATGTTTTTCGTTGTAAAAAAAAAAAAATCGTTTTAGTTTATTATTACGATAAAAATTACTACTATAGTTGTAGATATATAATTGAAAAACATCGACGTCAAGAACATTCAATATGTTATTATGCACTGTTATTCATTGATTCTGTATTAACATCCTTTCTTTTTTTTCGATCATTTTCTCAGTTCTTATCTTTCTTCAATCCATGTTTCTTTATCGCACAAGGCAAAATTTTTTTTCTTCTTCTTCTTTTCTTTCTCCAGAAGTACAAAAACAGTGAATGTATTGATCTAAATTTAATATTCTTGCTTAATATATTTTAGAGAACCGAATGAAATTTAATTTTGATTTTCGTAAAAAGTAATTGAATAAATAAATAAATAAATAAAAATTTACGAAATAAATTAAACATCATTATTTTTTTTTAAATTACTTTCATAATATATACACTAATTGATGTTTATAATTTAATTATTATTATTTTTTTCGAAACAGTGACGATTATTATTATTATTTTTTTTTTAACGTGATTTATATTTATGACGATTTTTGCGATTATAATGTTTCCGTACTGACTTCAGGATCGATAATATAGATTTATAATCAAAATTTTGAAGACATTAAGACGTTTCGTCATTAATAAATTATCATAAACTGAAGTGATGAAGACGCATCATTTCCTCCATCTTGGGATCAATATTTCAACATCATGATATTTTCAGAATCAATTTTTATAAGCATATTTATGATGTTTTGGTGTTGATAAACTTTTAATATTATCGTCATAATATTATGTCGTTGAAAACCGATCAAAATTCTGAAAATTTAATATCATGAAAGCTTCGAAATTCCGCCATTTTGTTCGTATCAGGACAACTGGATAAATATATAACCATGCATATCATTATTAATAATTATCTGGATATTAATTATTCATAATTTTAACATATCATTACTTCTTTAAACATTAATCTAAATCTTTCAGAAGATTTTCCTTGTACAGAAAATGAAGAGACAAACAATATGGATAATGGATACGGAAAGCGAAAAGAAGAAGAGATTTTTTTTTTAACGCGCTTGAAGTGAGAGAAAAAAATTAAAAAGTGGAAAGAAAACTTAATAAATGCTTTTGGAATTTTGCCTAGTATTCATATTTTAAACAATCTAGACGATACGCAATCAATACTCTTCATTATGATGCAGAAGCCGAACATTATAACTTTATTCTGGCATCTGAATGGAAACAATGTTGAGCTACGCGAACAATTTTTTCGCCGTATACAGACGTAACAAAACCGATTCCTAATATTTCTGTAAGATAATGAAGTGCATCATGAATAAAATTAAGCTATTTAATCCTAAGATGTCATATTTAATAATTTAATATACGAGTAAAAATCGTTACAAGAAGACGTGAAGATCTGTTTGGAAAATCACTTGATGCAATGTGATATTTATGTAACCGGCAGAACTTCTTCAACATATCTCATTCATTCAGCATAATGCGCATTGACCTCCTCTACAACTGAGCTTGTTAAATAAAAGATTGAAGTAGAGGATCCCATTTGGTTTCTACGAAAAAAAAAACAAATTATTTTTTTTCTCTTTCCAAGCACACCTCTTTTTATGTAAACAAATAAATTACATAGTTATTTGCGAAAACTACAAAGAGAGCATTTATATTTTGTTTGCAAACTAGAATAGATTCGAAAAATGCATGAAGGACTCAACTCGGAACTATAAATATCTGTTTGGAGTAAATTTGATGTTGGCAGATGCTTACCTGATGAATAACTTTTGTGAAGCGACAAGATCTTTGTTTACGACTTTCTCTTTAGAATTCGTTATTATAATTTATTATCATCACAAGAAAAAAGAATTTTTGAAGTAGATAAACTTTAAATTTAAATATATATTCTATAAATATATATATATATATATATATATATATATATATATATATATACTATAATATAAAATAAATTGATTCAGAATAACTGTAAATATATTGAAGAACTCTGTGACAGAAATCCGAATCCTTATCCAAGAAAAATAAAAATAAAAAAAAATGTGATGGATATTGATTGAAATGTCGGATTTAATTCTGTCTACAATAAAGTATTTTACCTCGTAAGATTAAATAAAAATTAAAAATAAACATCCAGGTATTGGTATAAAGGAAAAGATATTCTCGATGTTATCGTGTATACACAAAGTCGGACAGTAAGTGGTATTCGTGAACCTTCTACTTTCTAAAACCTAACCATATATCACACTTAGGTTCTTTACGTCAGAATTGATTTATTCGTTCAATATCTTGTTCGTCTATATAAAGAGTACTACCAGCAAGTATGTACACTTTAGAATTGTTTCGATGATATTGAATACCCATTTCATAATTTCTCCAATATAAGAAGATTATGAGTTTCTTGTCTAAATTCCGAAGATTAATAAAGCGAAAGTACTACTTTCAGAACATCTCTACTACCGAAAGTAGTTTTTTTTTCTGTTGCATTATTTTCTTATGCCATCTGTTACAAAGAACAGATGGTATAAGAATATCTTTGTATATTGTAATCAGAAAAAAAAAATAACTCTAAATGACTCGCGCTATAAAAATATATTTCGAGAAAGAAAGATAAAAAAATAAATAAAAAAATAACTCGGAAACACTCAGTAAACAGCAAATTGCATTTTATGTATCTTAGATGTTTTCTGATGTTTAATGTTTAGTTAAAAACGATAAAATTTAAATTTCTCTTCTGTATTTTTTTTAAACTTTGAACTGCTTAAACATAGTTTGTTATTCTATAGCGTTAGATATGTAAAAAACTAATATGAAAATTTTTTAATATAAAAGATTATACTTTATAACGATATGTAGGATATATAAACACATAAAGTAAGTATATAACATAATAATACGAAACAGAAAATAGAATAATCAATAATTTCGAACAGTATTGTATTATGTATTTCATAGCATTTTTGCAAGAAAATTCGATTAGGCAGGGACATACTTTTAGTATGATGAGATCGTGTTCTGTCGAAATTGTCCAAAATTTCATATACTTTTTCCCACAATAAAAATTTAAAATTCAGAGTTTCTAGACTTTTATAGTTATTGTCCTCATTCTGAATATAATATACCAAAAATTTCAAGATAAAAATATATCAAATCGTTTATAAAAAAAGAAAAAGAAACTTCTTTTCCATATCTACGATCATGTCGTTATATCTTTTTAATCGTTTATTGTTATTGATGACGCTTTATACGAATTTTTTTGCGAATAAAATATTCTTAAATTTATATTATTCAAAAAAATAATGTATAATTTAATATATTTTATTAATTTTAAATTACATGATTAAGACGACTTGGTTATCAATTGATACATAGGGAAGAACAAGGTAAAATGGCCATTCTAAGATAAATTTATTTATAATTTTTTTCCTTAGCTGTTACATATTTGATATTTTGATAGACTATAGTGTATTTAATGTAGTGTCAATAAAATATATTATTTTTTACACGCTTTGCTATATTTTCATTAATTTTTCTTTTATTTTTACTTCCGCAAAATGGCCATTTTACCAGAAGGGGTTGGGCCAAGTGGCCACTGAGTAAACTTTTAACTTTTTAAATGGGAGAAAAGTTCCAGTTTAATGGTGAATAAACAGCAGGTCATTCTAGGCTGGAAGTAGACCTAAATATGATTAAAATGCAATAACCAGGATACAAAGCTTTATATTTTCAATAATTTATTTTAAAAAATTTTAAGATAAAATTTAAATCTTTTTCAATTTATTTATTTATTTATTTTTTTTTTTTGGCAATCTAGCTCAGATGATCTCTCGAAACAATGTCGTCCTTATACAATAGTTTAGACATTCACCATCAGGTTCCTGAAGAATATAGAATAGTAATATCCAGTGGCCACTTTACCCTGCTCTCCTCTATATATATATATATATATATATATATCAATATTATATCTCTGTAATATATATATATTTATTTATTTTATATATTTTAATATATGTAATCAATGTGCATAAATAATAACAAGATGATTTAAAAAAAAATTTTTTTTTTTAATTTCAAAAAAATTCTTTTCTAAATTCTATTTATTTTTAATCCATCATTACTCATAGATTTCCTTTGATCTTTTATTTAGTCGCATACAACGCACTTGTTTATAAAACCAGAAATTGAAAATTGATTTTTTTTTCATTATTCTGTAGTTCTCTGTCTTCTATTATTTCTTCAAAAATCTTATTTATTATTTCATAAACTCTGTAAAATTTACATAGTTAAGATAGACTTCTTTTTTTTCTTTATCATTCTTTCTCCATAAAATATTTAAAATCAAAACTGTTGTAGTATTTAATCGATCTCGTTACATCTTGGAAATTTATTGTTTTCATTTTCGTGATTTTTCACAATTATTTCTTCCAAATAATTTTATATAATTCTTATATATATATATATATATATATATCATTCTCTCCACTTCAACTCGAACATTTTAAGCTGGCAAGAGCGTATTAACAAAATTGTAGTTATAAAACAAAAATCAGTAAACAGAAATATATTAGTCATTAATTATATTATAGACCTCAATTTTTTTGAATTTTTTTTGTAGATTACAAATTATTTCTCTTAAAAATGCCAAAAGTACAATATTCATTTGTTCTATAGCAAACAAAGTAAACTATTATTTTCAATATTTGTTATTACTTTTATTTATTAATACGTCATATGTTTGTCATTATCTCTAATCCGATAATATTTTGCTAATTCGCCTTCATAATTTTGATAATGAATTAATTTATTATCATTAGATTTTATATTTATTTCATTATTTAAAAATAAAATTTTAGGAAGAACTGATACGCTTATTCCTTTAAATAGTAAAATGAACATTGGAATAAATAAATATTCAGTACAATATAGTGAAATTTTATTTGCTTCTAGACAATTTCTTACATATATATATATATAAGAATATATTATTTTTAATGAATATTTTTTTATTTTAATTTAATGAAAATTCAAAAAATACGATTGTTATAATTTAATTTGTAAGAAGTAACCTTAAATAATCCATTACAGTATTATGCACACTATATACTGTCTTCAATTTTATAATAATTATTATAAATCTGATTAGAACTAGTTCGCTAGTTATGTTTGTTAATTAGTTGTACGTTTTCTCATTAACAGCATTCTATTTTTTTTCTATTTATACGAGAAGAACCTCAAACAAGTTTCCCTGGATGAAAAAAAACATTAGAAGTATATGTTCTGTTCGTTGAAAATATGATTACATTTTTGAACATATATAAAAATAAAGTATAAGTGTATCAGCATAGTAGATTATTTTAAATAGGATTTACATAGCATCTTACCTCTCCTTAATTTGTGTCAATTGAATTCTATACTTAACTATAAAGATTATTTTTAAATTTTAAATTGACTTCAACTCATACTTTAATATTAATAACTTCTAAACTAGTAATATCAATATTATCCATAAAAATCAAATTTATGATCATAAATTGTATTAAAATTAATTTTATATTCATTTTAATACAATTTATAATTTGTTTCCATTAGCTCATAGACAGGTAAATAAATATTTGTTATTATTGGCTATTTAATAGACATAAATGCTTGTCATCTATGCTGTTATGATTAAATGTCTGTTTGACTATAGATTAGAATTGTTGTTTATTATATTTGTTACTTTTTATATGTAAATATATCAAGTTTAAATTGAGCAATTTTTTTTATAAACTTTCATAACTAAAGAAAATGTAAATTTATTCTTCAAAATAACTTGTAGGCCTATATAAATCAGAATTTTTGCTTAAGTTATACTATATTAAAAATTATTTAGTTATATATATTTCAGAGATATGAAATTAAGAATCAATCAAAATAAAATATTTTGAATTTATTAATTAAAAAACTGCATTTTACATCAAAGTCATATTTTATGATTGTCAATAAAATATTAAAAAAAAAAATAATAAACATATTTAAATAATTGCTTGATAAACAATTTGTTGTTTTTCGTTCTGAATAATAACAATAACATGAATAATTAGAAACGAAAATTTCTAAAAGTTTAAACTAACCGATACAAAAATATTTGCAAGATGTCAGCAATTTAAAAATAAATTTTAAATGAATATTTTTAAAATAACCGATAACAGTTCATTTTAGAATGATGTCTCTATGGATGCTTCCATAGAGAAATTGCATCTGAGTAATTGTAACTCAGATGCAAAAAAAAAAAAAAATCAAAGCAGTTTCTCGATTTCTCATTTCACTAAACAACGATAATGATGTCAATAGTCGAGTAATTTTGCGAATGATTATTATTACTGTTATGCAGCATTTGACATCAGTGCCTGTCATCAACAGGAGCGTGACAAGATAGCAGATCGAATAACATAATAATAGTACAAAACTTGGAAAGGTTATACAGTATATTTATGCATCTGAGTTACAATTACTTAAAACAGACTTCCGAATCAAAAATTCTCTTCAACATGAAACATTGTATATTTAATATTTTATATTTATTAATACTGATGATACTAATAATTATATACAATTAATAATACTAAATTAGTACTAATAATTAATTTATATTTCATCATATTCGATTTTTCCTGTTTATATTAATAAAAAAATATCGAATATGTTGAGATAAAGTAGAAATTAATTTAATTATTGATCGGAAGTAAAATTAATATTAAGATTTAGATCAATGCTGATGAAAATTTTTGCTTAATTAAATAATGATTCTAGCTTTTGTTAAAAATTTTCATTTATAACATACTTTTTTAAAAAATAAATTGACATTTTCATGTTAAAATTATTAAAAAAAATCGTATATATGATTATTTTCTAATCGTGATAGTGTGGATAGAAGAAATGAAGACAGACAAATACAGATTTCGATGAAAAATTTTAGTGAATAATTTTTGTGATTTAAGAATTCGATCCGATTTCTCATAATTGAAATTAAATGCAAAAATTATTAAATTAAATTTATAAATTAATTTAAAATTTAATTTATAAATTTTAAATTATTATGTTTTATCAATAAATTTCTTATAAAAGAATAAGTTTCATCAATAATAATGGTGATACTTATTTCATATATATATCATACTTTTAGATATAGAATGCATAAAATTATTTTTTTATTCGAATAAAATAGTTTTTATGTTTAACAATATATTCTTATTTTAGGGAGCAACAAAATAATGCGCTAATGTTGTAGTTTATGATGTTTTAAGCATCATTCCTGAAAAAAATAAATGGAAAGAATTGTATATATACAGTATATATAGTAATAGAGATCAGGAGGGGATCGGAACTTATCTCATTGGACCTAAGCAGTGGCGGACCTACAATCATCGAGGCCCCCTAATTGGAATGATCATCATACAAAATGTCAACACAAATATATAATTAACACTTATTTAATCAAAATAAATGTTAATTATATATTTGTGTTGACACATTTATAAGTAATCATCCTCCCAGAATACAAATTCCCTTTTTTATATATTCCTACATATAGGTACGTATACTTAAAACTTAAGGTTTTTCGGAGGCCCTCTTGATCAGAGGCCTGGGGTGGTCCGCTCCCTTCGCTCCCCCTTGGCACCCTACTGGACCTATGAATATAGTTTAATCAGTAATGAGATCATTATTTGTAATCAAAGTCAGAAATTATAAACTTAACAATTATCCATCTGTAATATATACACCTTATTTTGATTTATATAAATTATTTATTTTGACCGATATTTTATTAATTTACATGTTAAATTTTTATTTTTTAAATAAATATCTACCTCAGCATTCTTTTGATTCAAGAGGAAGGTTTTATGAAACGATAAATTCACTCTTTCATAAAACCTTCCTCTTGAATCAAAAACCTTCCTCTTGAATCAAACCTTCCTCTTGCATATTATGAGATTTTAAAATATTCGGGACAGTAGAGACTATCTTTTCAGCCTACTTTCCAAAGGAAATGGAAGTTTATAAGATTGGGATCATATCTGCCTATGTCTCCCGTACTAATAATTTTTGAATTAATTAGTAGATTTTCATGAAATTCAGCGTAATATTCTGCTGTTAAAGAATACATAGATTACGTATTCTTATAAGATCGCTTAATTTTACAGGATAGAATTTCATTTTTATCATAATTTTAGTTTATATTATTGCCGATAGATGGCGATAAATGTCAGCCATGTGGGAGTAACGTATATCTTACCTGATTTCTTAACACAGTATTCACCTATAATCAATATTTATCATAATCATGTTACCACTCCAATGTGGCTTCGTCTTGACGTAAAAATGCGTGACATCATTGTCACATCTGTACTTATTAAATTAATATTAAAATTGGACACAATACAAATATATTCCAAATGTTAAATAAATGACACATTTGGAAAGTAAACGATTTTAATTCTTGTCAACTGTTTGTTTTTCTTTTACAGAATTGTTATATTTAGTAATACATAGCATTGAATTAAAACAAAATTATATAGTATTTCTTGGAACAGTAAAAAATGTATTGACGATATAGACACGTAGACACACGTATAGAAAATTACAGTATATACCACTTAGACCATTTATTAAATTTTGATTATTTAGGTTCTATAAACCGCCATATTATTATGATTAAATTCTAATTTTCATATCAATAGGTAAAGTAATAAAACGTACTGTCTCTTAAAGTTGAAATCCATTTATATGAAATTCCAAAGGATAGTATGCAATTAAAACAAATGATATACTGTAATTTTTTGTATTATTGGAATAATAAAATAATAATATTGGAGCCAAGTAAAAAATAAATTGGCATTTTATGAAAAGATTAGTAAAATTAAGTCAGTAATATAATAAAAAAAAGATTTTCATAAGTTTTTTTTTTATTATGGAAAAGAACTTATTAAATAAAATAAATTCTTTTCCATAATAAAAAAAAAAAATTGAATTGCTGTATCTCATAAATTTCATATATATATATGAAATTTATGAGATCTGTTTGATGTTTACAGATATTTTGTAATAGGTTCATAAATTGGTTATCTTTTTTTTTAATAACTGTTTTCTTTCCTGTTTTCTAATCTAAACTTTAAAGATTGAGATTCTGATAATATATTTTTTTTTTTTTATTTTTTAAAAAATATAGAGCTTATTTGCTTTTATATAATAAAAAGCATCGTTTCATAAAAAAAAAAATCTGATACTTTTCTTTCGAAATATATTTTTAACGATTTTCAGTCAATATATTTGATACCTGCTAGAGTGATAAGGTATCAGTCCGGAAGAAATTTTTCTCAGATCTTTTCGACACATTTTTAACTCAAAAAGCTACTATTCTTATAAAACACACTTTGGTATTGTACTTTAAAACTGAAAAGTAAAAACAGTTTATCGTCGCAGGAGAAAGCAAATTTGACAAGAAGTAACTCCGTAAAGCGTAAAGATTAATATTAATAAATAATTTTTGTATTAAATTCAAATAAGAACAGATTTTGCAATTAAAATTTATATTATAATTCTATATAGGGTACTATTATAGAAATTAATATCAACCTATATAAACCAATAGAATACTGTCGTAATGGAGTTTTGTTTCTTATGAATTGCACTATATTCTTCTTCTTCATCTTAAGCTTTTCCCATTTCTATATGGGGTCGCTGTTTTTGACGAGCTTTGTCCATTTCCTTCTGAGACCCTTTGATCTCAGATCTTCATCCACAATATCTTGCCATCTTCTCTTGGGTCGTCCTCTTTTCCTCCTTCCTTCGACTTTTATGTTCAAAAAGAAAAAATGATTATAAAAAATTAAATTCAAGGCAAATATACATTTAATAATAAAACTTTAATTATTTGTAAAAATAAAGTATTACATTTAATCATTTACTGTAATTAGAACTAATTAATTTCTTATATTATCAATTCATATGGAAAATTAATTTTTCGTGTTCGTGCCGTCGATATACATAAAGATTTCAAAATCTGTTAATATGCTTGTTTTTACGTTCAAGTAAACAAAGTTCAATTGTAATTAAGTTACTGAAGGCATGTTCCTCACTAATCATAAGAGATGATTAGTGATTTTATGCCATCAGAAATCATGTTGGACTTTTTCACCCAGAACTATTTACATGTTTTGAAGTCTTTATGACAACATTTCATGTTTTATCTGATAGTATCTGGTTTTGCAAGTCCATACAAATCATTTAAAATATGTCGGAATAAATGTTTAATATTTTTATATGATATAATTCCAAAATTGATAGCACTATAACGTGAAGAAATTTAATTTTAAATTTTACTGATTATAGAAATAATGAAATTGCTATATATTTTATATAAATTGTTGAAATAACATTAATTAGCCAAAACTCTCCTAGTGGAGTTCCTTTTGGCAGTTAACTCCCTTAACTGCCAAATTAATAATTATTAATTAATTTATGCTATGGTGTCACTATCTGTTGGATTAATAATTATTTAAATTTAGGCTCAGGTGGCATCATTTGTTATTTAATAATTAAACTATAATTTATACTAATTTCCTGAAATTAAAAATTTGCCTTGGCCTGGAGTTGAACCAGGAACTTCGGATTACAGTCCCAATGCTGTAATCAGTCAGACTACTAAGACATTGGCATATTTCCAATTTTGGGATACATATAATTTAGAAATTATCAGACTTATGCCGATAGCAGCACTCCCGAACGGGCTAAACCTAGTCACGTTCGGGAGCATTTATGAGTATAATTGCATTTACGAGTAGGAAAATATAATAGCCATATTTCTTTTATGACTATGTTCTTCAGTTATTAACATCAATAAGTTTTCAAATAGGAAAAAAAATTTTAATTATATTTATTTACAAAACATTTTCAGCTTATTTGGCACTTTTTAGTTGTCTTTTTTTTTACACTTAAATTATCCAAAATACACAATTTCCTAACAAAATGTAGCAAATTAATTTTATAATTTGAAAGAATATTCTTTGTTTCCATGATAGAAAAATATTGAAAGCATTATCATCATCATATTATCATACTTGTGCTTTGCATTCTTAAATTGCATCTTTTTCAAATTTAACAATTTTATATTTATACATATTATCAAATTTATATATATCTATATATATATAATAAAGCTGAAATGCCTGACTGCATAAGTGCACGTATGGGTGAATGGATTTTTATGAAACAACTTTTGTTTGTTAGGGAATTTACACAGGAAAATTTGAAGACAGGTATTGATTATTAGAAATTGATTTTATGTATTGTAATCGGCATAAATTACTTGATATAAAATCCAAGATGGAAGATCATTGCTATTTGAGCCAACCTCATTGGATTACAGTGCCAACATGACATGTTAGGCCAATATCATTGGGTTACTATGATAATGTCTTTACTAAATGGGTTAAAAATGCACCAGACGCAAGTATCAAAAAAGTTTTTTACTCAGTAGAACATTTTCGGACCTACTGCGGGTCCCTCATCAGTACAGTTTTTTAAGAACAAAAACTTTGAAACAATAGAACAATAGAATTCTATTGTTCTATTGTTTCAAAGTTTTTGTTCTTAAAAAACTGTACTGATGAGGGACCCGCAGTAGGTCCGAAAATGTTCTACTGAGTAAAAAACTTTTTTGATACTTGCGTCTGGTGCATTTTTAACCCATTTAGTAAAGACATTATCATAGTAACCCAATGATATTGGCCTAACATGTCATGTTGGCACTGTAATCCAATGAGGTTGGCTCAAATAGCAATGATCTTCCATCTTGGATTTTATATCAAGTAATTTATGCCGATTACAATACATAAAATCAATTTCTAATAATCAATACCTGTCTTCAAATTTTCCTGTGTAAATTCCCTAACAAACAAAAGTTGTTTCATAAAAATCCATTCACCCATACGTGCACTTATGCAGTCAGGCATTTCAGCTTTATTATATATATATAGATATATATAAATTTGATAATATGTATAAATATAAAATTGTTAAATTTGAAAAAGATGCAATTTAAGAATGCAAAGCACAAGTATGATAATATGATGATGATAATGCTTTCAATATTTTTCTATCATGGAAACAAAGAATATTCTTTCAAATTATAAAATTAATTTGCTACATTTTGTTAGGAAATTGTGTATTTTGGATAATTTAAGTGTAAAAAAAAAGACAACTAAAAAGTGCCAAATAAGCTGAAAATGTTTTGTAAATAAATATAATTAAAATTTTTTTTCCTATTTGAAAACTTATTGATGTTAATAACTGAAGAACATAGTCATAAAAGAAATATGGCTATTATATTTTCCTACTCGTAAATGCAATTATACTCATAAATGCTCCCGAACGTGACTAGGTTTAGCCCGTTCGGGAGTGCTGCTATCGGCATAAGTCTGATAATTTCTAAATTATATGTATCCCAAAATTGGAAATATGCCAATGTCTTAGTAGTCTGACTGATTACAGCATTGGGACTGTAATCCGAAGTTCCTGGTTCAACTCCAGGCCAAGGCAAATTTTTAATTTCAGGAAATTAGTATAAATTATAGTTTAATTATTAAATAACAAATGATGCCACCTGAGCCTAAATTTAAATAATTATTAATCCAACAGATAGTGACACCATAGCATAAATTAATTAATAATTATTAATTTGGCAGTTAAGGGAGTTAACTGCCAAAAGGAACTCCACTAGGAGAGTTTTGGCTAATTAATGTTATTTCAACAATTTATATAAAATATATAGCAATTTCATTATTTCTATAATCAGTAAAATTTAAAATTAAATTTCTTCACGTTATAGTGCTATCAATTTTGGAATTATATCATATAAAAATATTAAACATTTATTCCGACATATTTTAAATGATTTGTATGGACTTGCAAAACCAGATACTATCAGATAAAACATGAAATGTTGTCATAAAGACTTCAAAACATGTAAATAGTTCTGGGTGAAAAAGTCCAACATGATTTCTGATGGCATAAAATCACTAATCATCTCTTATGATTAGTGAGGAACATGCCTTCAGTAACTTAATTACAATTGAACTTTGTTTACTTGAACGTAAAAACAAGCATATTAACAGATTTTGAAATCTTTATGTATATCGACGGCACGAACACGAAAAATTAATTTTCCATATGAATTGATAATATAAGAAATTAATTAGTTCTAATTACAGTAAATGATTAAATGTAATACTTTATTTTTACAAATAATTAAAGTTTTATTATTAAATGTATATTTGCCTTGAATTTAATTTTTTATAATCATTTTTTCTTTTTGAACATAAAAGTCGAAGGAAGGAGGAAAAGAGGACGACCCAAGAGAAGATGGCAAGATATTGTGGATGAAGATCTGAGATCAAAGGGTCT
>WUQG02395439.1:0-17750 GCA_011317285.2 Androctonus mauritanicus | reverse complement strand
GGAACTACGACTGTTAGTCATACAAATGTGTATATTTGTCGACTGTTCTTTCGCTGCTATGAACATACTTTACCATTCCCCATTTTAACTCTTAATGTTACTTTTTTTTATTTTTCGCTCTTTTTTTTTCTTTATTTTAACCCAATTGGGGTAAATGGAAAGGTGGTGTTTCTTGTTGGGTTCTTGGTAATGATTTTTAATGGTGTGTCTATGGGACGATTGACTGTTCCTTTATAGATGAGTTCGGATAATCGGGACAGGTAATTGGAAGTCTTTTAAAGTTGATTTTGTCGTTTTAAGAGTTCATGTTTCTTACTTAAAGCTTTGACGATAGATCATTGGATGAAAAGTTTAACTATCATCCTCTTGGGATGATTCATCGAAGTCTTTGAGACTGTAGGGTCCCCGTTAATGATTCGAAATTTTAGAAAGCGAATTACTGTATATTAAACCCGTAACGTGACCAACTATTTTTATATATCAACAACTAAAATTCTCGGAATTAAACCCTTATTTTCCATGCTTTACATCTAGAATAGTATACAATGCATGAAAGATTTATACCATATTTATAGCCGCGTGTTTTTCTTATCTAGAACTAAATAACTGTCTAGATTTATTGATTTATTTAAGGATAACCAGAAAAAATTTTTTTTTTTATGATTCTAACAGGAACAGTAGCGTAATTACTTTTGTCATGTCGTCAAAATGTTTTAATTAACTCATTAATAAGTTGAATATTTATATTTATCTGATTAGTTGTTTCTGTAGTTTAAACGAAGCGAGCGATTTTTTCCCTCGCCACATCGCATTAAATCGGAGACTTTTCTCTCCTAGATAATAGCCAGGAATAAATACATCCATATTGGTTTCAGAGTCGACATGCCATAACCCATACTCCATAGTGACGTCATATTTGCCAGTCACGTGACAGGAAACCATTAGAGTCAATCTGGCAGGCTAAAGTTAAGCCGAATAAATGGCAGATATATTTCTATCTTCCCATATTGGAACTCCAGTAATGAAGTTGACCTGTCACTAGTACAATAGTAACGACACCCGCAGCTCGTCTATACTTCTTGATCTCGTACTAAATCCTATACAATAAATGGTTGTAGGAGTCCTGCTACTATCGACATCATATTCAGACATTTATATTGACATACAGACCCGGCACGGAAAAAAGAAACAGAAATTAGGTTGGATGTATCTGTGAGTCAAATTCTTAAAGTCTGCGAATCCGCCTCTCTCACTCTGCTTGTGAATAAATTGATATAGAGCCATACCACACTTTGCTTTTGCCGCTAGATGTCCAAAAAAGGTACAACCCAAACTGTATTATTCTAAAACCATCCTCAAAGGAAACAAATAGCCCGGTAGAACAATTAAATTATGGAAACTACAGTCGACTGTATCTGTGCAGTTAATCCTCCCAGGAAAGCTGCTATACTGTACTTCTACACCGTGCCCTCAAGGTTTGTCAAATTCTCCCTATAATGGGTGTTAGATCGGTGGCCCAGTCACTTTGTAAACTTTATTACGCAACCCAAGGCGTGTGTACATTGAATTTAAACTCCTTTGCTTCCTTTCTCTTTTGTTGGAAACAGTATCTGACGGCTGAGGTTTCTATGTCTCTCAGGGGTGAACATCTGCTTTAGGTGCTCCCTGCTTTCTATTAGAATCTCTGCAATGACTGAAAAGCAAATAAGATTCGAAGTCTGAAATCATTCCAATAAACTTATTCAGAGAATTTCAATAATGTATAAACTCCAAGATCTGCTTTAATACGAATGTGTCAATATTTATGAAACTTTTATGTTCTGGATACAAATTACCGTTTATTAGAGACTATTTTTTAAAAAGAAACTGCAATTTTGTTTTCATCCATTGCTTCTACAAACAGTAAAAGATAACTATTGAGAATTTCTTTAATGGTTAACATAGAACATTCTAATTTTGTAATTAGAAAAACCAAAAATTAAGCAGGATTAGTTATCCATCTATCAGATGTAATTAGTTAAAAATTTGCATTTTTTTTGTTTAATTAGAAATAAATATATTTAAAATCTTAACATAGTTTTAATTGAAGGGTTATCTGCAATAATCAAGTAAATTAAATTACCTTGTTTTATGGAAATTTATGTTGTTATAAAGCAAACAGAATTATCTTAAAAAGTCGAAGCGAATGACATGTTTGCATAATTATTTTTCAAATGTATTTCATGAGTAGTTTACGAAAACATTATTGACTTCTTTTACATATATTTTACTGAAAATAAAATTTCTCGATTTAACTGATTATGGTAGATGATCCTTCAACTTTATTTCTTGCAAACTGTACAAAAATGGAAAAAATTCTCATAAAAATTGAGTAATTATAATAACTTGGGAAGTTTCACAGGCAATGGTTAGTTTTAAATATTTTAAAATTTCGACGAATCGCTAAGAAAAATTAAATTAAACAGACTAATATGAACGATGTTGTCTGCATGTTGTAGGTGCTCCTCTTCGTCCGCGATCTATGACAGCGGTTGCCATGGAGATATTTGAACAACATCAGGGGACACACATCCTCCAGGTGAGTAATATCATTTGATGTTTGAACCTTTAACTATGCACACATTAGCCGTATAAAATATGGCGCTTTTACTTCATTATCATCCGAATGAGGAAGCCGCTCCAATCTGGCTTGAATAATTAAGGAAATGAATTTCTAGCTTCATTTGGTCATTCTTTTTTTTTTTTTTTTTTTAATGTCAGAAATTTAATTGTCAAATTTAAAATATTATGTTTATTTATTCGAAAAGTAGAGAACAAATTATTATTATTTTTTTTTAAATTATATCTCTGCAAACAAAATGTTTAAATAGATCTAAGCACGTCTAAGAATTATAAAAATCATAATTTATAGATCTAGATTTTCTGGTTAGTTAAAATTATTATTCTTGTTTTTTTTTTTTTTGATTAAAATTATGAAGTCAGATGTGTGTTCTGATGAAAGAGAGATTTATTACTGCTAGAGGCCCGAGACTGTTTCAACAACGGATTTAGAATGGTAATGACGATTAAAATAGGATAAACGATGCTGTTATTTATTCGCAATCTCGAAAATAAATCTGCGAAATTAATGACATTAATTGTAACATTATAATCAGATTTATTTTTAAATTTTAGGTATTTCTTTTTTTTTTCCTTCCTTATTTAAACAAGCAAACTTAATCGAAGGGTGTCATTTAAACCAACTGACAACACGTTATTGATGCACGTATGGTATGAATTCAAACTAGTAATTTGTCGGTAGCCTGTAAATACCCGCAACGCGTGATAGTTAAAACACCTACGTCACGAATTTCGGTGGTAAAGTTACGTGTAGGTAAGAATCCTATAAATCTTCTTCGACTCTATAATCTCCATTCTCCTTAAGTAATTACTGTAACAATGGTTTAGCTCCGCTCGACCGTATCACGTTTTGTATATTAACACCGAAATTTTCTCATGCCACCAACTTTATTATTATTATTTTTTTTTTTTTTGGCAAAATTTTCGTGTTTTATTTGACTTTTTTTATATATATATTTTTAAATAAAACTTTTAGTAGTACCATGCAATTTATAAAACTAGGAAAAAGGTTACCAGAAAAAAAAAAGATTGCGAAAGAATAAACATTCTGGGAACATTCTTCGAAGCTTAAAATGAAATTCAGTTAGTGACAAGTTCTTCAGGAAAACTATAAATGAAGCCACTTTTTACCTGGAGTTTTTGGCCGTTTGACATCTATATGATTGAAAATAGAGATAAACTATTCACCTTTCCTATCTTATGCTGTATTTAGAATTATAATACTTTTCTAGAGCGACTGGTTAGAAAAAAGTGTGCGTGATTGGCCTGGGGTACTTCATAACACCTTTCAAATCATCATCATCATCGTCGCCACTATCATCGTGAATTTCTCTTAAAGTAATCTTTCTTTCAGGCAAATGTAAATATTTTTCATTTACTTATCACGCGAATTTTCGGCCCCATCAGTAACATTGATACCTGTTACGGCACCTACCCATCAGGTGCCCAAAATCTTAGTGTAGAGAGAGAGAGAGAGTACCTTTCAAAACACGGAAGAGCAAAGCTCAAGGTCGTCGACTAGTGCAGTAGGATTAAATCTCGCTCAACCTTTCTACACACATAATATAGCTAGCAGTTGTGCCACATTTTTCTGTTAATTCGTCCGAGGTGGAGCAGATTTCAATCAAATTCGATCAGTAAAACTCATACCAATCGACCTTCCCGTATCGAAGTTTAATCGTAAGCTCCGCACGACAATAGCTTTATTAGTAACGAATAACTCGCAATTTTGGGAATTAATAAAGTTATCTGTTATCATTTTTGCTTTGAAATGCGCTGGGAACAAATAACATTTTAATTATTCCGCACACTAATGCCAGAAGAATGTTAACTTTCCTACTAATAAGCGCAAAACTGTTAAAACTATATTACAGCAATGGAAAAAAGAAACCAGTTTATGTGCATCTAATAACAAATATTTAACGTCGGTAAATTATACTTTATAATGATTTATTTAAGCGAAATTTCGTGTAAGATGTTTAGTTATATAATGACGCACCTATATTTTATTATACGCCTTACTAAGAAAATAATTACTAAAATTAAAACCTTACTACAAAGAAAGGTTAAAAAAAATCTATTTTTATTTCTAATCTACTATAAAAGTTGTATTCAACAGTCTTATTAAGTTAAAAGGTATTTAAATAGCACGCATTACAGTGGAGTATATTTTATGACCTCATATCTCAATATTAGATAAGAGAGCAGAACCATCTGTCGAGAGATTAGGCAACTAAAATTCTATCATATTTTCCCCCCTCTACTTTGTTTGAATTTTTATATTTAAAACATTATTTTCACGTATTTTTTATTATTATTTTTTTTTGCAGTCTTTAGACGGATTTGCATTCGCTTTAGCAGCTGATGGCAGGTTTTTGTATATTTCCGAAACGGTTTCTATATATCTTGGACTTTCTCAGGTAAGTTCTGTTTGATTTATTTATTAAAAACACGATACATTAATGCATAAAATGGTTAAGAAATAGCTGTAGCCAATATTAAAAAGCAGTTTTATTATGCAAATATATTTGTGAAATTTAAAGATTTGATACGATCGTTGATCAGTTTTTAACTGAGATATTTAAATTTCGAGTGGGTCTTCTTTTTTTTTTTACTTTTTAACCTACGCTGTTTTGGCAAAGACTCGGAGACTCCCAACCATGTTTACAAAACAGACCACACTCGTTTAGAATTCCGTAAAAAAAAAAAAAAAGAGAGATTTAGTCCCACCCATAGCAATTGGTGTCGACCTTTCGATGCGTGGGTTGAAGAGGAACATCAAACTTCTTATCACCGACTTTGAATCATCAACTTTTATGGGAATACAAAATGGACTCGAGATTTCTAAAATAAAAAAAAAATCCACTAAGGGGAGAAAAAAAAACACACATTTTGTGATCCTCCCTTTTACCTTTTTATACAAAATTCATGGAATTTTTAGCCGAACTTCGTTAAGGTAAGAAAATTTACTGCTGTGTCAAGTTGATGGGGCAAGGTTGGCGAGAAGGAGAAATCTGCAGTTCCTAAAATACCTGAGAGGCCATCTAGGTACTGCTGGAGGGTAGAGATACTAGACTTTTAATCTAATGAATGTGGGGTTAACTTTAATAAGAACTCGAAAATTTCTACGATGTATGGCAATAAATTACCTTCTTAACATTGCAAAGTTTATAGAATCGAAAAACACTCTGCCAGTCCAAAAAAAAACAGTCCTTATCGTTATAAAAGAACGTTTATATCGCGAAATTAATATTTATATCTATAATTATCTGATACGTTATCTGTGCCTATAGGCATTACGTTACGGATGTATTATGTATACGTTACTGTAAATGCACTTGTAATACAGAAATAACGTCATTAAAAAAAAGAGAGAGATGCTTAAAGGTTTATGGTAATTAATAAATTAAAGAATAATTTCCCAGGCTTTTTTTTTTTTATTATTTTTGCAGTACGAGAGATAATAGTTCTTATTTCCCAAAAATAATCACCGCATCATTCAGATAAATGTGTTAATAATGTTATCGTTTCCGAATGATAGCATCTAACGGAGCGTGGAAAGTATTGGTGTAACAATATAGTTACCTACAACTGCCTATTAAATGACGAATGTCATAAATGTGACAAACGTGTCGAGAATAACCAATGAATTGTCATATATTTCTGTCGTTTTTTTTGTCACACGATCGGGTTACTGAAAGGGGACGAGAGTCCGGAGATTTAGCGATATATATATATATGTATGTATATATTTGCGATTTTATTTTATTTTTTTTCTCGTCTTTTAAAGCAAAATGTCGCGTAGACGTGAACGACAAAAATCTGGACTGAAGCAAATTAAGCGACGCATGCGTGATCTTTAATTGCATTGAACTAACGTGATTATATGTACGGATCACGCATGCGTATTTGTATTAATTTTGTTTGTGGTATGTTCCGTAGAGAGATGGAGAGCTTGGAGACGTCTTGGTTGTTACAATCTGATTAGTGGCTTTGATTATCCAAGATAGATAGCTCTCTCCCTCGCTCTCTCTGCTTTTCCTTGCGTGTGATTGCTTCATTGAAAATATTATTAGGAATAAACACTGCTTTAGAATCGAATGACATCCATATTCTATATTTTAAACTAATCCGTATTTCAGGAAACGTTTTTATATAATGCGTAAAACAATTATAAAATTTTCCACCTATTCGTTCTACATCCATCGTTATGGGAAGAAGAGCGAGACTAAATTCAATTTGACAAATTTATGGGGTCATTTGTTATAATCAATTGGAAAATAATCTTTACGTGATGGCTCCTAAAAGGTTATATAAACCCAAACCCGAGCCGTAAATTAAACTTCCAACAATGTTTCCTGTTTGCTGCCCTATAGAATATTTTAAATTAGAATGTATTTTTTTAATGTTTTTATACTCGAATTAAAATAATTTTTATGATCTACACAGGTAGAAATGACAGGGAGCAGTATTTTCGACTACTGTCACCAGCAAGACCACGCAGAATTAGCGGAACAATTAGGTATCAATCTAACTCAGACCCAACCTATGCCCTCTCCGGGATCAGTTGGATCTGATGATGGATCATCTTCCGCACCTGGTGGACCATCAACCCCAACAGGCCTCGAAAGGCAAGGTAACTGGTTTGTTGCGATGTCTAACACAAATGGTACATATTTTTTCCGATAATTTACTTAACCACGTTAACATTAAACACTTTAAAATAACGTTAAGTTAAATAATTCTGCTTCACGTCTTAAATCGAAAAATTTTCGAAGATGGTTCATTAATATTACGAATTCGATGGTTAAAAACGGTAAAAAAGCTTCTAATGTTATTCATTTATGTAATGTTTGAAAACAGTTTTCATTGTGATAGTTATAATTAAGAGACTTTCAGTTCGAACTTAAAAATGGAAATTATCTGTAGCACTTAAACATTTATAGATCGGCATAATTTCCCAAGATAAAACTAAAAGGAGAAAAATATTTATTAATTTTCGTTCCATAGATGGCAGCACGTAACAAATACCCCTTCGCCATTATTAAAAATGCGGAATGTCTTACGTTTCTTCGAATATTCTGTAATTTTAAAATAAAGATAAAAATGAAATATATGCCATAAAAGTAATTTTATAATTTTTCGTATTTTTTTTTCCTATAATCAGCTCCAGTTATGACATTGAACAACACAACACCCTACAAAGGTTTTGAAAGGTCGTTTTGTATTCGAATGAAATCTACTCTGACGAAACGTGGTTGCCATTTCAAGTCTTCAGGTTACAGGGTAAGTAAAGGATGAGGGATTGGTTACAGAGGAAAAAAATAATAAAAAAAGAAGGTACTGTAGTTATTTTACGACCAATCTCTCGAAACGTTTGATATCTTCTGTCTTATCAGTTGTAAAAAAGGGGAAAAAAGAAGTTGGGAAACTCAGATTATCCCGAAAACATTGGAAGAGTTCAACAGTTTCGCCAACTTGTTTCACTTTGGAGCATTGTTTAATTGACTGTAATTATCAATAGGGACTGTATACGGACGAGTGGTCTGTTGTCTAGCAATTAGGATACTAACTACGGAGATTTACACAGACTAGTAAGGTCCACACTTCCTCATTACTCTTCATCTGGTGTGTGTGGCGATTGCATGCCGCTTTGGGAGTTTTCTCGGATCTCATTAAACAGTATGTTATGTCCTGGAAAAGTTGTTAACGTTTGCCTTTTCTAATTGTTACTAGGCTGCTCGGGGAATTATTGCCTTTGGGGCTTTCAAAATCTTAAATGCTAGAAAGAGACCTATAAAACTGACTTAATTTTCTATCTATCTAGATTGGTATTCAGAACATTGTATATTAGGAACCGTGACGATAAGATCGAGATTTCGAAAGGTTTTGCAATAATTTTAACGATTTGTAATTGATGGAATGCTTACAGAACGATGGCGATATACGAATTCTCTACAATGCTTTAAACTAAATAATTCGAAGTTTCAGTTCAGCATATACGAGTATGATATCTAGACCTAATGATATCTAATTTTCTGGCAGAAAAATAGACATTTTTTTAATCTAATTTTCAATCTCCATCTCTTTTGATCATCTTTTTCTAGGCAATTTGAAGTTCTGTTATAATTTTGACAATCTTTATTATAATTTAAATACGTGCTCTAATTTTGATTCTTTTCTCTATATTTCTATTCTAATATTTTTAATCTTTTTTCTCTAATTTATATCGCTCTTCTAATCTTGATCTTCTTTAATTTGCATCTCTTTAATTTTAATCTTTCTGTAAGTTGTGTGTCTCTCTCCTAACTTTGATCTTCTTATAATTTTGTATTTGTTTCAATTTTGATTGTCTTTCTCTAACTTGTATCTCCTAATTTTGTTCCTTTTTTTTTATCCAGTTTATCCCTTTTATTGTAATCTTGATCCTGTTCTTTTCCTAATTTGTATATCTGTTCTAATTTTGATCCTCTTTTATCCTGTTTATTTTCCTCTTTTCTAAACTTGATCCTCCTCTTTATCTAATTTATATCTATGTTCTAAATTTGAACTGTATCTGTTTATAATTTAGTTTTCTCTTCCTAATACGATCCTCTGTCTTAAATTCTTACTTTTCTTCTGTCTCATTTCGATTCGGCAATCAAAATAACCTTCAATTCTTCATCAGACGAATTTTTCTACTCAAATATACGAGCCTTCATTATACAGAGGCACATTAAAGTGGTAAAATGGCATTCAAATAACCTTGACAGAAAATTAGTTTTTAGTAATAGATGTAACGCCGTTTCGCCACGGCTTATAGCGAATGAAGGGGGAACGTAAACGATTTTGCACTCGATTTTTATCACTACAGAGGCACCGATCATCCCCTCACTTTAAATGTGGGCAGTACTCGAGAGACTAGAGGGATGCTACCCTTCTTGCTTGATCACCCCAAAGAGTGAATGGTAATTAGATGGGTGCAATTGCATTAGAAGTAAAAATTGCTTCCAAACTGAATAGAAATTGCTATGACTATTTTATGAACATTTCGATCACTCTTTATTTATGAGTGATTTTTATTTTATAAATGCCACGATTGTATCCATCGCTCCTTTTTTTTAATGCAGTGGGAGTTCGAAATAACGAATATAGGTGTATTTTATTTCTTCTATCATGTACTGATTTAATCACCGCAGATAAAACTTTTGACCATAAATCAATTAGCCTTAATCCCATAACACGTGATGGGAGTTACTGATGTACCGCACGCAGTATTGTAAGTCTATCGAATCTTCTTTTTAAAATCATTACTACTACCACCACCGCTACTACTAGATAAATATTGCACAATTCTATCGAATCCCAACTAACTTAACGCGAAAACAATGTTACAAAATAATTTCTAACGTCCTAATTGTTTAAGTTTTGTAGCATCCCGACTGGTGATGGGAGTCCATGTCTTCCGATCGCGAGTAATTGGAGTTTTAACGTAGCGATCCAGTAAAAACTTGCGCTTTTTTTTCCTCTCTCCAAGAAAAAAAGAGCAAAATTTCTTCATAAGAGGGCGAATATTATGGATTTTTTTTAAATATTTTAGTTTGAACCGGTAAGTCACTTATAAAGATTAGTTTCCATTCGAGCATTTTCACAAATCAGACTGGAAAATTTCATTTTTGGAAAAAAAAAATAATTTTTTTTTCTTCCACTTTTTCAAACATAAAGTAGATTTGGTAGATAACTGGTAAATACTTTATCATTTTAACGTCATATTGAATTATAAATTACACGCTGGCCGAACGATAAATAACGGGACATTACCATTCAGAGCAATTCAATGTTTCTCCTCTCCGAAGAACGTGATTGCAATGCGAATATGTTTCTTCCATATTTTCGCTTCGGTAGTTTAATGGAATTAAAATAATCAGTCCCTTCAAATTATATCTTCAATAGCAAGCTCCAGGGAACTTTCTAAAATGTTCGCCTGATATCTGTCATAAACATTACCGATCCTTGATGGATTACGGATGTCTCTAAAAGTTGCTAGAATCGAACTTGTTTAAAATGATTATCATTAAAATAAGAGAAGCAATCTTTAACAGAATGTTAAAAAATAAAGATTGCGTGTTTTCTTCGATTCTTTTTTTTTTCATTAATAAAATAAGTTCCCTGTAGGATCGGTTTTCGATGATTTCCCTATAGATTATTTTTGTAAGCCAATCCGCAACATCTGTTTATAGATTAAAGGCTCGCCGGCAGCGTATTTCTTCTATATCTTGCTTAGCTAGTAAATATGTGGTGGATAAACAAAGATGCCCGATCGAAGAAATATCAACAGCATTTTTTTTCCATTCGTTAATCGTACGTACCCGCATTATAATGCTAATTTTTGCTCGGACTATTCACATTCAAGCTACAATTTTTCAGGATTTATTATTATATATAGTGTAATTTTACTTCAAAAATTATGAATGGACTCTATAAAATACTATATTAAAATTTTCTCGTGGCATTATCGCCATTTTTTTTTATTTTTTATTTTTAAGTTTTGCAAATAACTTAATATGAAAAACATCTGTTGACTCATTTATCATCTATCTTTGCGCTTTCGCGGTGGCAAAATTTGAATTTATATCCAAAGAAAGCTTTGTGAAAATGTTTAAATATTACAAATGTCCATACTTTAAGGATTTAAATGGAATTTTAAGAGTTTACTTCGAGTTAAAATTTCTATGATTTTAACTCGAATTAGAGCTTTAATCGAATATTTAATCTTCCAAAAATATTATAAAAATTAAACTTATTTAAATAACTTTTATTTTTAGGAAAATTGTATCAATAAAAAACTAAAAATATATATAGTATATACATTATCACATGAAATGTCTACTTTTGAATGTGAATTTTGACTTGAATGTGAATTTATGTTTAAAAATATTTTTATTTAAGCAGTCGAAAATCAGTAATAAGTTAATATTTCATTTTTACCTCCTTAAACTTTCATAAATTCAATAAGAATCGTAACTGAAAATATATATATGTACTATAAGAGATTCAAAATTTCCATATGCAAATACACAATATAAGATTATAACATATTTCTCCACAAGTCATTCATACAAAATATAATTCTACATCGATAATTTTGTTATTTTTTTTAAATATTCTTAATCATAACCGTAATTGCAGAAATGATATATTTAAATATATACATTCTTATTAAAAAATAAAATTATGCATTTTGTTTATATTAAATTATATCGCTGTTGATCATTTTTAATATGTTAATTAAAAAAAAAACAAATTATATCTTACAATTTTTCATCTAGGATATGGGTTACGTGTCATTGATAAATGAACAAATTATTATTATTATTTTTTTTTTAATTTTTAAATTCAGTTAAAGCAAACGTTTAAAATGAATTATTTTTGTATCAACTTATGCAAATGAGTTATTATTAAAAAAAAATACTGTATATGGTTTTTGTAGGTGGTGCTAGTCTTGTGTCACCTTCGACCTCAATATACATTCTCTCACAGCAGGAAACAACCACCCAATGTAATGGGTATGGTTGGTTTGGCCATTGCTCTACCTCCTCCCTCAGTCAATGAAGTCAGGTTGGAAAATGATATGTTTGTGACAAGGCTGACTTTTGACTTCAGAATTGCTCATTGTGAACCCAGGCATGATATTTTATTATATTATTTTCATTTAAATGTTACTCGAAATATAATAATTTATCATATTTTTTTATTTTTATTTGTTTCAAAATAGAGTATCGGAATTATTCGATTATACAGCCGAAGAGTTGACTGGTAAAAATATGTATACATTATGTCACGGTCAAGATGTACAGAAATTAAGGAAGTGTCACATTGATTGTAAGTTCTTTATTTTTATTTATGAACATTATTAAATTCTATATGTATATAAATATAGTCTACATCTCTTCAAAGGTTAAATTTGTTACATAGACTAGTTAGCCTATGTAACGTTTTATTTAACTTGTTAAAATATTCGGTATAATAATTTAAATTGTAATTCTTTTAAATATTTAAAAATTCAAATTAAGTATTAGCCATAAATTTTGAATTTTTAATCATAAATATATGAAAAAATTAGAGAAACTCATAAATTTTATGATGACATCAGATAACCGTATTAAATCAATTATACTGGATATTACACTATGTTGTGATGAGTAAATTTTTATTTTTATGATCATATTAAAATAATAAGACTTCTGAGATAGCGTTAAGTGTATTTTTTTGTTTATAATTTTATAAAAAGTTGATATTAAATTAAAACGCTTACGATCAATCTTTATAGTCAAATATATTTATAAGTAATTCGTCTTTCTGTGATTAAATCTTGAAGTTATATATCTTTAAGTTTAATTACAGAATATTGTATATATAAATAATTTATTTCTCTTGTTTTTCTTCTTGAGATTTCAGGAATATTTATAGTTTTCTAATTTTTTTATGGACTTGATTGATATTTTTATGCCAATATCATCTAAACATAGATTAAAAAGTAAAATATTTAATACGGAAAATGTCACGGAATGCTTTATACGAGAGAAAATTTTCATTCAATTTATAAAAATATAATTTTTAAGCAGTTTTTTTCCTCTTGATATTATCCAAACAGATGCGAGATGAGTTTGAGATGGTTATGAATGAATTTGGGAGTTTGAAAATGTAAATGGACTAGGCTGCAGCAGGGTGGAAGAGGGCTAGCTTTCAATATGAAGGATCTATGATGAATCTTAACTCTTTCTTTCTATTTTTTAGAAGGATCAAAGCTTGTTCTCTATTTCTGAATGCTCAGACCGATCATATCCCAATTTAAGTTAGCCATAATGGGCTTCTTACTGATCATTGGAATCATATCGCTCACGTAGCTTTAAACTTCAAATAATCCAAAGAGCAAAACTTCAAGTCACGACTACACTTTAAACGAAACAAATTTTTTGATCCTAAAAATAATATGATGTTAAAAAAATATAAAATATCGAAATGTATTCTTTTTTTACAGAATAAAATATAAATTTATTATAAAAAATATTATTTTAGAGAAATCTAGCGATTCTAGAGGACAACCGGAATTTTATCTTGTATATGGATATTAAAATGCAAATTTTAAAAGACAGTTTTGCAATTTTAAAAAATTTTCATATAATACCAATTAATTTAATGAGAAAGTACTCGTTTAAATTTTATTATTAAATTTTAAACAAATACTTTCTCATTAAATTTGTTATCAGATTAATGAAAACTAATAAATGTTGCATCAAAAATAAAATTTTTCTACAGTTTAAATATTATATATAATTGATACGAGTTAACTCATTTTCATTCCTTTTGAAGTTAGTTTTATGCAAATAAATGAATTATTATAAAAGCAATTTTTAAAGAAAAATAATTAATGTAACGTTCCTGTTTCGAGTTATTTCAAATATTTCATTAGTTTTCGACTTAAAACCGTCAGAAGTCACGTAAAGGTGCAAGCTTGCATATTTATGACATAACTGAAAACTGATTGCACAGTTAGTTAAGTATTGCAAATTTCTATAAAAAAAAATTTTTCGCTCGATATTTTAGCATATTTTATAGATATTCTTATCTCATTCTACATCAGAAACCCAATTTTAAAATTATATCTCTACGAATAAATTTATCATCACGAGAGTTTATCTGCATGCAAAAATGCAAATTTTATTTTATAATAATTTAATAAAGCAAATCTCGATTCGATATTTTATATATATATATATATTTAAATTTACGAATGACAAACGTCTGATATAAAATTCAATTAAGCATTCAGAACTAAACTTCTTTAATATTTCTTATCTAGTAGTAGATAAGTTATAGAACTATCTCATTCGTTAATAATGTATTATGCACTTTCTTGAAATGTTAAAAAAAAAAAAAAGATGACATAAGCGAATGTTTCATTTTGTGAATTTTAATTCACTTGTTCTATGAAGACAGAGTTAGATTTATGGATCTTAATAACATTTGGACACGTTATAAACATTTATTAATATAATATATTAGATCGTTGTCGTCAAACAAATGCAAATCAGACGTTTTTATATATTATAAAATCGAAAAAAATATATATTGCATTTTTTAATAACTCGAATCTGTTAACGAATGCGTGAGCAGTAACAGAATATTCATGAAAGAAATGCCGCTGTTTTGCACTGCATTTCTTACTGATCGCAATCTAGTTTATGTCGAATGCTTTCCATTATTGTTAAAATATCCGATTTAAAACAATGAGGAAAAAAAAGAATGTTATTTTTGCTGTTTTAATTTTGTTTCCATAATTATGTGATTGTGGAAAGATTGGAATTTTATAGATTCCGAGAAGGACAAAATAACTTTTAAAGGTCATTACTGAACTGTTTGAATGTAAGATTCGATGCTAATAAAAACATATGCATATGTATAACGATAATAATGATATAGATGATATGGTTTCTGTGTTATTAAATATTAGACATTCTGGATGCAAGTACGTATAACGATTTACATAAGAATGTCGTTGTGCTAGAGTTTAATATGATAATTCCGATATTAGTGTATAAATTTAATGACATGAGAGTCGTTTGCAGCCTGAGAAGCTGGATATATACATATATAGTATCAAGAACTTTATCAGGAAGGGTTATTAGCGATATTTAAAGCGAATTTTATAAAAAAAGAAAGAAAAAATTCCATTTTGGGTAGACCTATCATGCGTGTAATGAATGAATACGGAAGCTATTTGAAAGGAAAATTTCAAGAAAAATTTAATTCGAATGTTTGAAGAAAAAATCTTAGGAATTCGTGGATTATTATGAAAAGAATAAGTGAAAAATAAAAGCAGAATATATATTTTTGCGGAGATGAAGATGTAAAGTCTACAAAATGAGATTACTAGATCTACAGGAGGTTTTTGGATAATATCAGTTTTTCAATGTAAAGTATGATGATATGTATACAAAATTATATAATATAACATATAGTAGATCTGTATGGATATATTTTGAATATTTTTTTATTAATACAAAAATAAAATCTGAGTTATTTGTAATTATTGCTGGGAAAGGTGGTTTCTCATACGCACAGCATTTCGAATAACTTATCAAGAATTTTCCTTTGGAATTTTTATAGTAAATATTTCAGAATAATAATTTAATTATTTGTAAATATTAATTTCATGAAGTAATTTTACAAAGCGTCTTCGTCAAAATCCTTAATTAATCGATGATTTATTCCTTTTCGACATAATCCGATAAAGAATGTAAACTCAGGAATTACGATAACTTCCGCGTGTGTTTCATTCAAGAATAAATTTTATTTGCAGATTTTTCAACAAAATTCTTATTTTTAGATCAAATATAATCCACTGAAAAGCGATATAATGGTCGTTAGTCATCGTAAGTTTTATATATATATATAGAAGACTCGATGACGTGAAAGTTTTAACGATATTTTAAAGTTGTGTGTGAAAATTTGTAACTTTTTAAAAATATCAAATAAATTTAACTTTTTTTTTTTTTAATAACTTAAAACAAGTTTCATTCGTGCTAGTTTTATGCGATCATTGACATTATAAGTCTATTAAAATTCAATATTGTGCAAAAATTAAAAAGTTAAAAATTCGTGCACGGAAGGAGCTGCATAGATTTTGTTTTGTTTTGTTGTTTTTTTTTTAAGATAAAAGTCTTATTATCTAATATTTTAATATAAATAATAATCTCTCGTGAATAAAAGAATGATTGCAATAAAATGCAAGCAAACAAATGATAAAAAATTAAAATTTCTTAAATAATTTATTATCTACTTATTTACTTTTTAAATATCGTTTGTTTAATCTTCTAAAGCAGGGGGTTCTTAACCTTTTGATGATTCCATACCTTCTATGGATTGTCCAATATAGTCCCATATCACCTTAAGAAGATTCTATCGGGTTCCATTCACGTACTACCCAAGTTTAAATTAATACATTAAATAAAATAAATACCAGTATCCAGAGATCGAGTCCCTTATCCTCAACAGGTATGGATACCTCCGGTTAAGAACCCCTGCTCTAAAGTAACTTTTATAGATAGAATAATACTTAGGAATTTATTTTAGCGAAGTACAAGTAGAAAATTAAGTAAATTGTCAAATTATGATTACATTCTTGTTGTTGGAGTTTCTTTAATTAAAGAAGAATTACTTAATTAAAGTAACTATAGAATAGAAGTTGATCAGAATAATTTCTCATTTGTAACTATGAATGTAATTGCAGAAAATTCAAGTTTTAAAAGTTCGAATTAAGTCTTGTTACCAGTAAAACATAATTTGACATCAAATAAAACTCCCAAATTATTATTATTATTATTATTTGAAAAATTCTAGATATTAATTTGATTAAACTATAATGGAAAGAATTAAGTAAATTGAACTTATTTTAACTGTTGTCTTAAATCTGTTCGGTTCTGTAAAATATTAATATGGTTAAATGATAACAGAATTATTGAAAGTAGTTTAAGATACACCTACATAATTGTATTTTTTTTCAAAATGAGAAAAAATTGGATTTAACGGAGATAAAAATAGACACTGAGATGAAATTTCTGCATTAGAAGGTATAAAATGGGATTTTTCGTTATATTAATATCTACCAGAGACAATACTAATGTGCAATTACATTCTGTGTGAAAGTAATCCTTTGAACAATCATAACTGTTGCATAATTTAGAAATTCTTCGAATTTCAAATCTTATAAAATGTAAATTCGCCGAAATTGTTAAAAACTTCAGAATAATATATTTTAGAATTTTACAAGTTTTTATCATTTTGTACCAAATTTTTATAGTTTAACAGCAATTATAATATGAAAAAAATGAAAAAATTTCGCCACAATAATGAGTGGAGAATATACATTGATTCCATTTTAATCGAATTTAATATGAAGGAACGAACGTTTTTATAGAATAAAAACGTTCATTAGGCTCGTCATAGTGTAACATGTACACATTTTAACCTATTTTAACGCTTAACAGCCAGCCAAGATCAATTATTCAGAAGTCATTTTTATCCGTAGCAGCATTGTCATATTTTTCATAAATTGCAGATGCTTAAGGCGTTATTTTATCACTGTTAAG